>BMAO01038731.1:0-22724 GCA_019973975.1 Trichonephila clavata | reverse complement strand
AACACGCGTACTTAGTAGTACACGACATGAACTGTAGAATAGGGGGACTAGCTCACAGGTGACGTCACTCGTTACTTGATCAAGGTAAAAAATAACGAGGTCTGGTTAAGAGGGACGTTAATAAACACTCGCCAACTCCTCACTACATCTAGGAATAACTTTAAATACTAAACTATGACAGGAAATTCGCTCTATTCGCTTTTTGGAAAATAACGTGGGTCAAGCAGAATGGAAAGAAAAAAAATTATGCTATTGAAGCAACGAAAAGTTTCACGAAATATTAATCAAAATCTGACAATGAAGACTCCAGCGTGTTGGGACTTTTGCACCTATTGTTAAGAAATCAAGGGTAAATTTGCAATATTTTACGGATAAAAAAAATGCATCCGTGTCAATATCACATCTGTATTCACAGGAATACAAAAGTAAGCACATATTTTAATAAATTACTCAAATGTGCGGGAAACAATCAATAATTTCTATTTTGTTTCTTTTTTTTATTACGTGTACCTTATATTACCTTACGTGTACCTTTTGTACAGTAATATCAAATAGATTAACACGTTCAAGAGTTGAAAAGAGACATTGTTATATTACTGAAGCTTTTATTAATGTTGGGGCATTTGTTAATTTTCACTTTGTGACATCCCTTTAAATTAGAAAGTATTCTTGTATGTGAAATACTTATTACGCTGACTTAAATGGAACCGATATGTAAAAAAACTATTTTTTTATGAATGTAGTAACTTTTTGGATGTTGCAAATAGTTCATATGGAAAACATTAATACCTAGAGCTTTTTCTTTATTTCCAGTACAAAATGTAATTTCAAAATGTTTTCGATATGGAAGAAAGTAAACCTCTTTTCAAGATAAAAATTATAATAAACTATAAGAACGAAAAATAAGCAAAGCACAGAAATTTACCAACAGTTCCACAACATATTTCTTATTTAAAATATAAATACGGAAAATATAAATATGAAAATTAATTGTCTGGATTGTTATTAAATAATCATTCAAATATTTAAATGAAACAAGCCAAATATAAAATATAGTATAATGCTCAAACATAAACCACAATCTGTCTCTAGAAATAAGTGTAAATACACATGAGAGAAACAAGCCTAAATGTTTGAAAGAATTTATTTGTATTCAATAGTTTTCGTATGTGGGACCTGAATATGACTATATTTGTGATTATAAAGTTAGGAGACATTCAACTTAAGAAATTTTCAATTGTTGAAAGTTATGAAATTAGAAAAAAAATGCAAAAGCGAAATAAAAAGTAATTGATGATAAATCTACTTAGGAATTTTACTAATTGGTAAAACTGAATTTAGATGAATTCATAAATTGTTTTTGACAAAATGTCAACGCAAGCGGTAATAAACAGCAAAGACAAAAAGAAAGCCAGAATTATTAATAAATTGTATCTATAATGTTTGTTAACTGATTTAACCTTGTTCCGGTAGTAGTCCTATTATATAATTAATTGTTCAAGTAGAAATTTATTAATTGAATGAAAATTCTAACTCAAATTATAATTTTTTAATAATTTCTTATTTATGACACTTTTTAAAAAAATATTAATAATTTCTCGCTTTTTATATAAAGAATTTACTTTCCCACAGTATAAAATAAGTATTTTTCAAAGACAAAAAAAAAACCCAATGCATACCGTATTTTTGCCTCGTAATTTATTGCATTTTGTTTGTACTTTAATTACTTTTTTTTTTGAACTTTTAAGAACTTTTGAAGTTGGTATATTATAGATTAATGCATGGTTCAATTATATATGGAATTTGAATTAAATTGTTGTAATGTTTTAATATTTTTGAAATGTGAGGCAAGCAGATCTTAGGAATATATAAGCGCAAGCGATCTGGAAAATATTTAAACCTGTTAATAAATATACATACACAATGTTAATAACTTTTTAAACTTTATATAAATATCTTTTAATGTACTCTAGAAACCAGATAAAACAAATTTTAAATTCATAAACACTCTATATTATAAAAAAGCGATTATCCACTCATTTTTTGTAAATTAATAACTTTTTATTTTATAAATTTCACCCATAAAAAGAAAGCTGTAAGGAGAACATGAAAAAAATAATTGTTCAGAAATACACTCTATTTTCAACTTAAATTATATTAAAATAAATGAATTTTTTAATGAAATTTTCTAATTTTAAGCCTACAAGTAATTTAAAACATATATAATTTATAACCAATAATTTTAAGCATACACTATCACTTACGACATTCAATTTAATTACTGATCGAATCTGTTAATTTTATTTGAGTTTTTTTGTTTGAAAAATTACGACAATTTCATTGTTTTAGGTGAATTAGGCACCTGGTAAAACCAGTTCAAGGTCATTGATCACCATAAAATGTGCTAAAATAGAGAAAAATTGAAAGATTGTCCTGAAATATTTTAAAATAGGGAGAAAAAAAATCGAATCACAGGAGAGAAGGTTCGTTAAATAGAAAAGGCACTTCGCTACTTGTAGGTTACAATGAACATAGTAAAATATCTTGATTCCACTAAAAAGTTCATAAAATAGAGAATTTTGTTAAATGGGGGTTCGTAAAATGGCGCTCGGACTATATATATAAATATATAGCCCTTACATTCCGATTACAAATTTATGACTGTAATTATAATTTTACGGTACCACTAATTTCTTCAAATTTGGACGGTTTCATGTTCTTGAATGTTTTGCAATCTTGGTTGTTTTCATATACATTTTATCACAATCAAATAAGGAAAAAGTAGTTTTGAAGTCAACTTAAAAAAGGGAAGGAAGGAATTAAATAGGACTAACTTTATTTTCACTAATCTAAAATATATTATAGGCGAGAGCGTCTCATTTTATACATCTTATTTTTTTTTACTCAGAGATCAACACTATCAAATTCTCAAATATGTGTACGGTCTAATATATTTCTTTTTTAATAAAGTGTATCCAATCGGAGAGTTATGCATAACAACATCATTAAAATAATAATCAATATATTCCAAAGAAATTAGCATCGTAAAAGAATGAATGGAATCACTAACTAACCTCCAGAATTTTTTGAAGCATCGTTCCCAATGGATGCCTTTTTTTCGCTCTGAATCCGTTTAAAATTTAAGTCCGTAATTCTCAGTCATCTCGTAGTTACACTTTCCTGCGGAATCGTGGGCATGAAGAGAAGAAAAGACTATCCGGCAATACGTCCCTGAGACGAATGTTCGTAAGCTCCGCACGCTCATGCGCAGAAAAGCAGAATGACAGAGGGGAACGATTCGACTGGAACGAACTGTTATGATCTTGAACTTTCATTAAAAGTTGAGGATTACTGCGGAAAATGCATGGAACAAACAAGGGCGCAAGGGGCAAAGAAAAGAAGATAAGAAAAGTACTGCGACGGTACAAATTACAGGATGAATGTTTTACTATTTTAATAGTACCTTTATGCGTCGTAAAGTTAATAAATCTTGATAACCACAGTAAAAAAGGGTGATATCTCTTTTTTTATGGAAATGAATGTTTTACCCTTACTGGTTACTTGTTTGTTTTATTAGGAGGTTGTATAAAAGCATAAATGCTGCAAGACTTATACAATTTACACCTTTTACCTTTTCTCTTATCGTAGACAGTTCTTTAACTCTCCAGACGGTGATCTCGGCTTATTTCTAGTTCTTTACTTCCTGCCTACGAAACAACAATCTGCTGGTATATAATGTTAGCCTCTTCCAGGTTTATTTTATTTCTGGATCATGGATCAAAATATGTCAATTTATTTATGTTTATTTTCGAACATGCATAATTATTTAAACATAATAACACCATTCGCATACAAAATTTCCTAAAAATTATTGTAAAAAAACTATTTAAATAAGTGAGTAATTTACATGTAAAACTGGCTTTCTGTATAGCAGAAATCGTTAAACTTTGAGTCAATTCACACTAACTATAAATGTATGTAAAGCTTAGAATATCTACCTCTTATCTTGAATTTTAGATTTTATTTACAGCTTTTGCATTTATATGAATGATTATGAAATTATTAATCAAAATTTTATCATGCTGATAAATTCGAAAACACGGTACTGCACATAACCCAATATTGCAATCTGGACAGTAGAATCTTGTTTCTCTTCTTACAATCTTCCCTTTATTGTATCGCTTTGAGCAGCAAATAATACACTATCGTATTGTGATAGATCTGCCCGTGTCCTTCATTGATCCTCTTGGTAAATCTTTGGTCTATCAATTCAATGTTTTTCACAACCAACCCTCTGAAGAAGAAACCTTGATTATATAAATTAGGTCGGCTATATATAGTCTAGTTTCCAAGCTAGTGGGGAAGAGAAAGTGAGGAGATAGGATAGATTACTACTGATCAGCTATTATACCATTTTATAGCATATTTCAAATACTTGATAGGTGAAAGAACTGAAGTGACGATTGGTCAACAAACTTTAATTAATGTTCAAATAATTAGGATATTAGATTTGATCCTGAAATAAGAGGGTCCATGCTTAAAGTCTTCTCATCTCGTCTCGCGCATCTTGCTATTAATCCCCATATTGCTTAGATTGAGAACATCTCTTCTCGTTTAAATTACTTGAATTGTGTGATCAATGCATAGATTGATTTTTGACATGACTAGTCTTCCTTCTCTTCCTCCCACATCTCTAGACGGGAATGAGTGTACATCTCATTCTTTACAGAGTTGGATGGATTAATTCTCTTCTCTGTAAAACTACTTGAAGACTGGGAGAGTTGGTGGTCAAACTCCTACTGGCTTACGAGTTGAATCCTTCTTTCCCAAACCCAGTCTAGATATCAATCCCCTTTCCAGTTACGTTGCCCAATTCTTAACAAACCATGGCCCATTTGTTTCTTATTTGCATCGCTTCAAATTAAAAGCTACTCCCAATTGTCTTTGGGGTTCTGTTGGGAACGCGGGCCATTACGTGTTTGCATGTGCTCTGGCTAAGGATTTCCATTTGGTTTCTGCATCCGAAAATGCTAAAAAAGCCTGGTTCCAATATGTCGTTAAAAATCCTTCCATTCTCACTCTGAACTAATATCATGTATTAAAATTGTCTCTACAATCCGGGATCAAATTCCTTAAGTAGAATTATATTGGTTCTCCTTTGTGGTCACAAGCGGTTTTTTTTTCTTCATCTCTCCTTCCCCAAATGTTTCCTGCCTTTTTTTCCGGATTCAAAAGAAACATTTTTTAAACATTATTATTACTTATTTTTTTTTTTTTGTGGTTTTTTGATGCTTTTGTTTTGGATAATTTTATTATTTTTTATGCTTTTGAGAAAGCTGGAATTATGTAAAATGTGTGTGCGTGTATGGTAAACTTTGATTTTTACAATAAAGACTGGACGTGGGGGTGTTTGTTTCCCGAGGAATCGGATTGTAGCTCTAAACCCTCTTCGGGTGAGCTCCGTTCCTCTGGGTATTCATCATTATCTCTGTTGAGGGAATGTAGTCAACAAAGTGTCTTTCAGACAGCGTGAAGGAGGGGGGAGGGGAGTGCTCAGCTGAAGGATGTCCTCTATTTGTAGAAAATTCCGCCAAAGGGTACTTTTAATTTTTCGAAACAATTTTTATTGTTTCGGCACATGTGAAATATTTCGGGAAAGACTAATAGTGCAGTGTGAATTTTCAGAGTGCCCGTGCTACATTCGGGATGAGCCAGGATGGTACTTTGGCCTGGCCTAGCTCAGCTGGGGGAAAATCGGGAAAGGGTTAAAAAAAGTTTGCACCACATGAAAACACACGAGAGAGTTACATTAACGTTGCTCTTTAAAGCAAGACGAGGGCAATTGGTGATGGATCCTTTAATTTGGAGCCTCAGTCGTTGAGCATTCCTAAGCTGACACCCCTTCTTCTATTTGCCCTCACCACATCAGCGGAAAGACAACCACGATATATTTAATGTGCATTGGCCCCCTCTCTCAGCGGGACTTCAGTAGCCCCAAGAATCGAATCAGCAACACTCCGGCTACAAGTTCGTGACCATAATCACATGGCGACCACAGCCCCACTACTTTATTCATAAAATAATCCTAGGGGGTTCCTAGTATGGGACTTTAATAAATGGTCAATCAATCAATATTATTTTTAGGCTCGAAGGGAAAAAATTAGTGAAATGAAACAATTGAATACGATTGAAAAAATTTTGAATTTTTAAATTGTGAAATTTACTTTTTGTACACTTCTCTTACTTTTAATAATTCCAATATTTTTAATAATCCGTCCTAATAACCGAGTGGGGGGAAATGGGGGTTAAATTTTCATGTAATTGCTTTTCATTGTTGTCTAGAAGAACTATGACAGGAGCAGATCAGCGAGAGGGTGTTATATCTAAATATGAATACTTTAATTAAAAAATGTCAAATATTATTTTACTATATCTGGTACAGTAAAGTCATACTAAAAAGGGGAAAACTATTAATTGGTAAATGAAATATAATTATGTATTGGTACAATACCAGGAGACCCAAAAATCCGTTAACATTTGAAAGTTCTATAATTCACGGAAGAATGTAGGTAGAGGGGTAAGAATCACACATATGGCTTGAAATAACATGGAGCTTTGTTAAAATTAAAAAAGCGCAAAAAATGGCCAACAGGTGGCGCTTTATATAACAAAAGCAATTATTTTCATAACAATTGATTTTTAGTCATAAACGATTCTCTTTATAACAAATGTCCATCATTACCTTGTAGCAACCTACAAGAGGTTGTTGGTATTTTGGTGTTTGGGCAAAGATCAGTCTTTGCAAGTTTTAAACTCAATTTTATTTCTCCCTTTACTTAATCAACACAGCTGAAAGTAGGAAATTTACTGAGTAAATAATCAGGAAGAGCAATCGCACGGCTTAAGGCTAATAACATATAAGTATGATTTACTGCCCTTACTCTTGGAGCACTCTGAACTTCTTTGCTAGAATTCACTGTAAATATCTTTCTTCATTATACGACCTCCGGTCGTAAATCAAGTTCACAATTTTGATCACTTTTTAATCTCCAATTATCAGCTGTCAACCATCCAACGACTATCCGTCGACTAACCTCGCGTACCTTAATGCAACGCTTGCTCATTTGAGTAAATCAAGGCTTCTTCTGCGGGAGAAAGTTTTCAATAGAACTTACAGTTAAAAAGAATCATGTTACCCCAAGAATATTAATGGAAGGTTCGCGGATAGACCCATTACAACTTATAGTTGAGGGATGAATGTTGGGAACAACACTGGTAGTTATCAGTAGGTATGGTAAGAACCTGCCGTCGAATGTGTCGCCTTTCAGAATTTTTAAGGAGGTCGGACGATCGTGGTAGACTTGTGAGTTCAGGTAACTCCACAACTAATAATCACACGGATTGATGTCTGGGGACTTGGGAGTCCAAGTATGATTTTAGGGGTGGCTCAGTACGCGATCCTCACCAAACGATGTGCATAAAAGATCTTTCTCGCCTTTCTTACGGCGACAGCCGTAAAGCTACAATAAAAGATTCTCCAGTCAGATAGTACAGCTCTACTAACAAAGCCTTTTCTGGTAAACCCAACATGACACAATTGTTGGTGCATCTATCTGACTACAGATCATTTCATGCACGATTTGCATGTGACCTTACTGACGTTACATCTGTTTTGCCCCCACCCTCCTTTTTTGCACTTTTTTTATTTCAATAAAATTTCTTGTTATTTCAAGCATGTGTGTCAATTTTTAGCTCTCTACCAACATTATTCAGTAAATTATTGAATTTTTAAATGTTGACGAGTGTGAAATGTCTGAGTGAACTGGTATAATGGTAACTGAATAATTTATACGTTTTGTTCGCAAATGAATGTACTTCCTTGTGATTTGTCTCTACTAGTGTTTAAATAAAATGTAATGGCTTCCATACATCAAAAGATTTACCTTTGAAATGTTTTTTTAACCATTTTTTTTCTTTCAAAATGTAGAATACCTCTATTAATACTTTTTTTTCCGTTTCTGACATATTATATAACTATCAGTTCTGACAAAAATATTTCACGCAGAGACAGTTGAAAATTCAATCTATTTTCAAACATATTATGAATAGGTTTTAAGACATTTTTTAAAAAATACGATTTGACATTTTGCATATGACAAGACTGCTTCAGCTGAAAAAGTTCAATTAAAGCCCCAGGATTATACGAGTACATTAAGAATTTCTTTACATTTACATTATTTTTCGATGCCTATGCACAAAAGAACGTGCTTTTAGACACGAGACTGTAGTTTACTTACTACAACCACTCCTGGAATAAAATTCCTAATATTCGTTGCATAAATCACGTAATACTGCAAGTATTGAATGGAGGTTTAGAGTGATATATTCATAATGGTTTTACTTGGCTTCGTAGGTTAAAGGCAGCAAATGCCTAGCATTAAAAAGAATGGTTAAACTAAACAGTTTTAAAAGTTTAAAACGATAAAAAGAATTTAAATTAAAAACGCATTTTTTAAAAAATTGAAAATTTTTTAAAAGATTTTGCCGTGTGTGTGAGTTTTAAAACAACAAATGTACTTAATATTAAATCTGGAACGGAAAAACTAGGCAATATAAGCACAAAAGAATTATATGAAAGAAGCATATGTAGTCAATTTTTCTCTATATTATCATTTACCAATGTGAAATTTTAGGATAAAATGGAATTTGACAATTTATGGTATCACATATTTATTTTAACTTTAGGAACAAGTATGAGTTTAATAGGAAAAACTATCCATTTTAGTCAGTTAAATTTTTAATTCATGGGCTTAAGCAAATATATTAAATGATAACACATTTACAATTTTATAATTTAGTATGTTAGTATGTTTTCTATTACACTCTCTATAACGTTTCTATTTACTCGGTATTATTAACAGAAAGGGGGAAAGGTCGGCTGGCCACAAAACATGTTCACAACCCACATTTATATAAATTACTTTATATTTAAGCTGTCCTAGTCAGCAATGTTTATAATACTGGTAGCATCCTTGCTTTTCATATTTTCTTATTTTTAACCCTATTTTTTTTTACAAATTTTTCTTATTTCCATTTAAAATCTGTTGTCTAGTTATCTTACAATTTCAATTCTTTTCAGTTTTAATTCATGTTTTTATTTCATATATATATATATTATATATATATATATATTAATGTGAATTCTGTGTGACTTGGAAACTTTTTTGCCATTTCTTTTTACCCTCTTTTTCTTACTGTCACACACAGATATGCAAATAGGTTGAAAATGTACTTAAATATACTTAATTTCTTGAGGTTCTTAACTCATATTTATATTTTAAATATTTAAGTTTCATTTGACAATAACTAGGCTCTAATTTTTTAGATTAGTTTAGCTACTTAAAATTTGCTATTCAGTTAAGGAAGTTATACACATAAAACTTTTTTGAGTAATGAAGTTTATTTATAATTCCTTAATCCCGAATTCCTTTATTATATTTCCCTCTGAAGGAGATGTGATTATGTTAATTGACTTATATAAAAAGATTAAACTTTCGAGTTAAGTGAGAGAGAGAGGCTAGAATGCTAAAACGGATAGCAGTGGTTGGTTGGTTAGCGGGAAGCTAGGCAAGGGAATTCCGTTACTTATTTGATTAAAATTAAGATTGACGATCTGGTCGATTAAGCGTTAAATTTGGATTAGAACGAATTGAATGAGAAGGTGTATTGCTTTGATGTAAGTGATCCAATTTATTGTTAATTCTCCTAGTATCTAGTCTGCCCCGAGATTGCTGCCCGTATTTAGTTGCATTTCTTAGTTTGAGTTGCTGAATTTGTGTTGTAATTGAGAAATGTTAATAAGTAGAATTTGTATTGACTACGGCTAATCTTTTTTCCAACCCTCTCACACTAAGGGATGACACGGACAATCCCTTACAAGGTTATTCGCGAATGTTTAATTGTTACTGCGCTTTCGAAACTACTACTAGCGCCATCTGTTAGCGAAAGAGAATAGTACCTATTTCCGCTTTTGACCATTAAATGTCATCAAGTGTCATGGTCGTATCAATACACATAACAGTAATTGTAGTGATGGAACCAGCAAATTTAGCAAGAGAATGCTCTCTCAGAGCGCATACTCGGCGACTAGTCTAGAAATGATAGATAATAGCAGAAAACTTTTGGAAAAACGGTTCTGGACCTTGGAACTTACTGGAGTAAACAGTATGGTCCTAAGGCTGGAAAGTTTGGAGACCCTGCTCTAATCCATGCAGCAGTTAACCTTCCAGAGTTACTAACGGCATTCTCAACATTTTTACTGACAATATAAGAAAAAAAAATAACAATGAGGTCATAAATTACGAAATACTTCAGCTTAAATTTTTTTTGAAACGCTTGCACTAAACAGAGCGTGATGAAGAAGATATGAATATATATTTGAATCACTTTCCAAAAAAAAGCATCAATTCCTTTCTCTTTAAGACCATCTCTGGAAAATACGATACAAGCGAATGTTTACTTCCTTCTAGTACTAATATATATTCTTGGTGATCTAGTTTATTCAGAACATAGTCTTTATTCTACAAATTTATTTAAAGTTAAAGACTTTTCTCAATCTAGTTGAAAGAACTATGACGTTTATAACAGATTCAGCGATTATGAAGTGGATTTCTGTCATCTTTATCTGAAACATCTCACTATGATGAAAAATGAGAAAAATTGTTAGAAGAAAAGCCTAGTCATGTGGACCTGACAGTAACTGAAACTTGGAATTTTACTTTCTCGACTTACTACAAGAAGAATCTGAACTCAAAAGCTTGACACAGTTCAGTAGACAACATGTACGGCAGTGAATTCAATGTGTTGACAGGAATATTTGGAAAGGACATCCAACGAATCCGAATGGCTAGCGCTGGAAAGTTGTTTTTTTGTTTTGTTTTTGTTTATAGTCAAAGAAAAATTTTCTGTCAAAGAAAAATACCAATAGTTATTACGATCAGTGAACAGGATATGCTTACAATGCAATATTTAAAAATATTTTTTTAAAGTAGCAGTCCCTTAAAATTATAATACACAGTAGTATTGCAAAAGGCTTTAAATTTCATTTTGAAATACAAAAGGCTGTTTGTACTTTATGAAAACGATTCTAAAGATTAATTTTTATCTATAAATGCTGCATTTTTTTGTTGTAATTTATTCCTGTCTGATAGCCATGATTCTTGACAATAGCTCTGGCTTGAATTTTCCATAAACGTAAACTTTTTTGCAGTGCAGTCATTTCAATTTTTCTCCATTTCTCTTAAACCATTTTCCAAAGTCCGTTCAGTGTTCTAAGATGCCATTTTACTAAGGCTCGTTTTAATAAACTAAAAGCACAAAAAAAAAAAAAAAAGATTGGAGATGCGTCAGGTGATTTTACTAGTATTTTATCAAATACCAAACACTTTATTCCTGTTTCTGATTCTTTCTTTGCTAAATAAGCGGCAGAGTTGACATAGAGGTGTGACTAAAGAGGCTTCGTCCATATGAAGCTTAACTTCCATATAAGGCGTATTTTTCCCCTCAAAAATTGGTTGTAAAATATTCTGTTGATAGGTAGAGTGAATTAATTTTCGCCTTAATTTAGCCTTTTTTTTTAAATTCTAATTTGCCATTTTAACAAAATCTTGCAACTATTATGAATTTATTTTGGAAATTTTCTGTACATTGACGGAGCCATTTCGTACAATCATTCGCGTTCGTTGAGCAATAGTAAATTGTACTTCTTTTATTACAGCCACCTAAATACACCTATGCTTCATCAAGTGTTACCACAAATTTCTATTTTACAGCAACTAAGTGTTTTTCCCATAATTTTCTACCAATTTATTTTTCTGTCAGCAATATGCTTTAGAAAAAGCAGATTAACTTTGGGCTTAAACGTCTTTTTTATAACTTTATATCTTTTTGAATGATTTTACTTACATTGTCCCAAGACATTCTTAGTTTAGATGCAATAAATTTTTGAGACTCAGTGGATTTTCTTTTAGGATTAGAAACATCACTTTCTTGATATCTGCCTGCGTTCAAACGATTTTAGGATGAGGTTTCGCGGTCATATTTTTATTTTTATTTTCGACTAGACACTTTTTCTACTTTCAAATTTAATGTATTATACACTGCGGTTTGTAAAAATTGCAACACCATGAAGGAATCATCAGAACTAAATGAAATTTAATGCACAAACGAATTGTATTAGTACAAATAAATGGCGAAATTTTCAAAGCTAATAAACAATATTAAGTGTCCGAAATCAGGATTTGGTTTAGCCTCCAAGCGCTACAATGAATGCTGCTATACGACGCGGCATGGAGTCAAACAGATTTTGAATGTCTGCTTATGGAAGAGAATTCCATATTGCTTCGCCATATTGCTTCCATAAGTTCGTCTTTTGAAGCTGCAGGACGGGGATCATGAGCGAGACGCCAACCAATTAAATCCCACACGTGCTCAATAGGCGACATATGCGGAGAATAAGCAGGTCACGGAAGAAGTTGCATGTGTTGGGCTGAACAGAAGTCTCGAACAGTCTTTGAAACTTGTGGGCGTGCATTATTCTGCTGAAAGATAGCTCCAGGGATGCCTTGAAGGAAGGGAACGACTTCGGGCTGTAGCACTTCACGAACGCACCTGTTGCTATTGAGATTACCCTCAATTCGTAGCAAATTGGATCGTCCATGATACGAAATCGCACCTCAAACCATAACTTCGGATGTTAGGCCAATATGGCGTTCGATAATGCACTCTGGAAGGCAGCGTTCACCGGCATGGCGTCTAAAACGAATGTGGCCATCATGGTCCCACAGATTGAATCGTGATTCATCTGAAAAGACAGCTTGGTGCCAATCAGCTTACCAGGCTCTGTGCCCATGAGCCCATTGCAGACGCAACTGTCGATGGTTTTCCGTGAGGGGGATCCTGTATAAAGGCACCCTTGCACGCAATCCACGGAGCAGCAGACGTCGACGAATTGACGAAGCCGACATTAGTACACTTGTAGCAGTAAAGCAACGTGCTGCCAACTGCCTGGTGGAAGCTGTACGGTCATTCACCACCATGTGGAGCAGGTGTCGATCGCAGCTCGCTGACGTCACCTTCCGTCGTCCACTGCCAGTTTTTCGAGTTGTTCGGCGCTCGTCGGTTCACTCCTTTCAAATTCGCATCACTCTGGAACTGTTCTGCTGCACACGAGTTCCTATTACGCAACAGGAAAATCAGCCTTCTAGAAGGCCGATAATAATCATTGTTCAAACTCCGTAAGTTGTTGGAATTTCTACTTATTTCGTCGTGGAGGCATACTTAGGTCTCACTAAACATTCGCAATTAAAAAATAATCATTAACTATTTTCAAAGTCCCGCTACAGCCCTCTATTTATACGCAGCATCAGTTCATAGGGCACTGCGCACGGCACGCATGCGCGGTGGCTTTTCATTTATTCTTATCTTTGTAGGAATTACAATTTGTCTATTATTATTTTGTTTTATCACACACATACACACACCACAACACATACATTTGAGCATTAATTTGAAAATTGATAATTGCGCCCCATTGACAACTTCTTTCAAAACTGTATTTTAAAGAGCTTGTGGTAAACCCGACCATGGGTCCAGTACAGAATATGGCAACTCCTTAAAATAGTTTTGAGCATCTGGCCTGGCGGACGCAGAGAGATATAAACACACTTAAGTCGATGTGTGGCGAGCTCCGCAATAAATTAATATAGAATGAGAATTGTTGCTTCTTTTCACCATAAGCTAATGGTTTCATTTAAAATGATTTTTTTTAGAATTTGAATAAAGAGTTATCAGTTGATGGAAAGTCCTCAAATAATTTCAGTTAATCGACAAATCACACATGAGCTGACTTCGGCCAAAATTTGGAAAAATTGTGTAAAATTTCAAAAAAATAATAATGATAAATTAAAATAAAGCCATGTGTTTTAATTTAAATTTGATTTCTAGACATTTGTTGTGAGTTTTTTTATACCTTCAATTCTGAAGCTCACTCCTGTGTGTTTCAAAGTGTAGAAATAATAATTTTCAAAAAGTTATACTCAACAAACTTTTGAATGTTTGCTGACTCGAGGTTAGGTTTTGTTTTTTTTAAAAGGTGCACCCCAATCAGTTATAATTTATAAGGTTTTGCACATGTTAAATTATTCACTTGGTAAAAATTCATTTTAAAAAGTAATTGTTCCCACAGTCCACAATTTTGTAGAACTACCTAGAAATTGTATACTCAACGTATTATTTTGTGTTTATTTTAGATACTGTAAGAGTCTTAAAGTGTAATGTAACATATAAAGTAAATTTTCAGCTATCTCCTTTTAAATGTTTTTTTTAAAAAAAAACGATTCTTTATACTAAAACCGATTGAATAAGGCCTAGGAAAACCGTATAAATAACTTAAGTATTTATTTTGGCGAATTTAAAACTATGGAAAAATTCCTTTGGAGTACCACAGATGGAAACCATTGCAATCTGTGTTCAATGAACCTATAACTGACAAGTACAGCTGTAAGTTAATTTTACAAAAGTCAATGAATCTTCAGATTTGAGATCACTGCTTTGTTAAGATATGGGTGTTTCCCTAACTGATCTTATTGTTGGATACATGTCTTTTTCAGGTAATCGTTTTCTTACATAAATATACATGTGTTTAAATTCATATAAGAATGTTAAGCAGCATTAAAATGTCTATCTGTGAAGAAAAAAAAACTGTACATAAGGATAAAACAGTTTATTTCTACAGCTGGTGACGTTCTGATGTTAATAGATCTACAATAAGATAATCTTAAATAAGAAGTCAAAAACACTATTACAAATTTATTGGATATTTTTAGTAAATATGTTCCTTATATATATGCATATATATATATATATATATATATATATATATATATATATATATATGAATTAGAGATTTTTGATATATTTCTTCTGAGAGATTTCTCAAAATATCCAGCACAGTCAGAACATATTTTAAAATAATATAATTGGAATTAGTGGCCCTCACAAGAATTTTTAAAGGGAGGGGGGCCCAGGTTTAAAAGTCTACCATTCTCGTATCATCCTTCAATCCTTCCGCCACCCAACATATATTTTTGATTTGGTCGATTTGCAGGAACAAAAACAGTAAAAAACTAATTCTTGAATAAATAATTAGCAATAAATATTAAAATTAATTATTAATAGCAAATACTTAATTAAATGCTATGTATTATATACATGAGATTATAATCAATCGAAATAATATCTAGGGCTTTGGCGGGGTCAGGTCCTGGGGACCCTCCCTTGTGTGCGCCACTGATTGGAATAATTAATAATCAATCAGACCAAAATTTCTTTCCCTGCTTTGCTAAATAAATGAGTTATTTCTTTGCACGAAGCAACTTGTCGATTTCAGACGAGATTTACTACATACTGTAATATCTTTATATAAGGTAATTTTGAACTTAACAGAATTATATAAGGGATACGAACAAACACTTTTAAAACAGACATTCTACATTACATCAACTTAAAATAACAGTTTTAATGAACATACACAAAATTGGTAAATTATTCTGAAAGAATCTGCCTTTGTAAAGTGCATTAAATTTCCATGGAAAGTGTATTCATTACCCATTCCTTAGTTTTTTTTAATAGATGAATATCTTATTTTTTGGTCAGAAAAAGGACAAAACCCTTTCCAACCTCTAGATTGATATGATGAAATATTCCACAAGCACAGACGGATAACAAAAACAAACTTTCTTCTTCAAATAAATAACTCCAGAAACACCACTATTTAAGTCCAAATTCTTTAAAAGTGACTCAGAAGGTACGCATCATCAACAAAATGTGTTCACATACATGGAGATATGTATGTACGAGGTCGATATCGTTTCAGGAACAATTCAAAAGTTAACGAACGAGCACTGCCTTGGCTTTCTTGCCGTTGGTACAAGGAAGCAATTAGTTTCTGGAACTTGTGTCACGCTTTCCCTTCTGGTTCATTTTGCCTTAAAGAGTGTGATTCCTGTAAAAAAAAAAGTTTTAAAAAAGCTTATAGACATCAAATCACTTAAGATACTCTTACAAGAAATAAGTCTAAAATTACACGGTTCATGATCTAACATGCTTTACAAGTGTCGCACGTCAACACTTGTGCTTTACGTCGCACTATAAAGCGTCACAAGGGCTATCGGTGAAGGACCTCGTAATTTTGAACCACGGTCAAGTGACGAGAACGACACCTGAGCTGGCACCTTCACAAGTCCATGACTTTTATCACTAGTCTACCGCAGTCACGGCATGCCTTACAAAAAAGTGGATAAATAACCCTGAGGTAGGAAACTAAAAAATAATTACCACACAGAGATCTTGAGATACTTAATACACATAGAAACTAATATAAAACATTCCAAATGTTTGATTGAAATTCTGTAAAACGAAAATGAAGACCAAAATGAAATACAATGTATCGATTTTTGAGGGGGGGGGGTGTCATTACAAGACGAGTTATACAAATTATAAAATAATATAATATTTCAATAAGCATGTAGAAATAATAGACCTAAAATTTGTATAATTAGGCCTAATATTCATATAATTTATTTTAAGAGTTTTGTGAAAAGTTTTTATTCTTTTGTAGTGGAATAAAAAAAACTGTACGAGTTAATAAAGTATTTATGAAGAGTTCATATGACCAATCAAAGAATCTTGTGCGCTGATAAAAATAGCTGTTGGGCATTTGCTAATAATAAGTGTTGTACAAAGAGTAATAAAAATGAGCTTGCGTTTCATTTTGTTTGCTACATTTATTTACATGTGATTTTATTCTATTCTATTGATTTCTTGTTCACACACACATTTCTCTATAAGTCTATTTGCTCTGCTAGAAATAAAAGCAAATATGAGTGCTTAGTTCTAAAATAAAGTTATCTTTAAACCCATTAAGGGGAGAAAATAGAAGAGAAATTATAAGTTATTTGTGAAAGAAAAGTTGAATGTGACGCCTTAAGCAAGAGATATGCCCCCACTGCTATTTACAGTAAGTGGAAAGAATTTAGTTTGGAAGACGTAGTAAATTTGTGTTTAAAATTAACTATCAGGTCTTAACTTTACTGTTGTAATTTATATTTTTTCTCCATTTCTGCTAAAATGGTTATTTTCTGTTACTTCAAGCCGAAGCTTATTTTTGTTGTGTATTCTACAACTGTGATGTTATGTATATATCTCACAAAAGCAAACAAATTAAACTAAACAAATTTATCTAACAGACATCATACATAAATAAATGAAAATTTTGTGTAAGAAAAATTACACTTTTGAGAATTCTAATGCAACTTTGAAGCCGGAAAGTTTATTTTAGACTTGATCTTATTTTTGAAAAAGTATGACCTTTAGACTGCTCATATTTAAGAGGACATGGTACGATTAAAAAAAATCTATGATTTAATGTTTTTTTATAATTTTTTTGCTTACAACCTATGTATATGCATTATGCAAAACAGTTTTAGTTATCAGAATTCTACATAAAACAAATCATTTAATTTCTTAAAGCAAAATTTAAAAATTTATGAAAGGATTTTCAACTGCCACTCGTCCTATAATAATGAACGTACATGAATGAAGTTTGTTTTGCCAATACGTCAAACTATGTATAACAAAAGTTGGTATGGATTTTCTGCTAACATATTTGATGTTGGCAAAATACTTTTTTCATGAATGATTATTGAAAACTCCTTAAAAAATTTATAAATTCTGAATTCATATATATTTTTTAAAAAATAAGTATTGCTTTGGTTCAAAAATGAATTCCAGTTTTTGCTACATTGACTAATAGCAATAAGGTAGAAAAAATATCAAAATATTTAGCACAATAGAAAAAAATCCTTAGCATTTTAAAAGAAGATAAATCTAATTATTTTTTTTTCTCTTTTTTATGAGATAAATCAAATTAAAGTTCGTATTTACCATTGAAATGAAAATGAATACGAACATATAAATTATCATGACTGGATTTTTGAAATGTACAACTTTCAAATTTTGTGAGATTATAGAAAATTATACATAAAAAAATAATTTATAGACTAAAAACATTTGAACTTTTGACCGATTTTTGTCAATTGAATCGTACTATGTCTCCTTAAAATCGGTAACGTTAGTGCCAATTTTTGGCTGCCAATGCTTTTTAGTTTTTCTCTTACTTTTTTAACAATTATTCTACAAGACCAGTTGGGATGGTTGGTCTGTCCCAATCATAAGTGTACGAGAGTTAGGAGGAAGATTAGCCATAGTCAAAACAAACACAATTTATTTACAAATCTCAACAACCTAACAAACTTGAAGAACCAAAAGATTAGAATTGCCCCGTAAACTAATTTAAGGGTGCAAGAGCGAGGAAGATGATATAAGTCAATTTAGTTATAAATTTAATAACTTACTTTAAGAATATCTTATCCGTACACATTCCAATAAGTACGTTTAAGTTGATCTACTTCTTGCCAACGCTAATCCGATTTAATTATATAATTGACAAATCATCAATCTTAAATTGTAAACCGATAATCTACTGAACACTTTTATCTAGATTTCTATTACCTTACGTTAATCCTCACGGCTATCACTTGACTTATAACCTATCTCTCTCCAAACCCGAAAGTTAATGCTTAGATACACGACATAATTACATAGGCAGTGTCTTCTTCTTCGGGAGAAAGTTTTCAATTGAATAATATTTAAAGAAAGAATTTCTCCAAAAGATTATAAGGAGGTACACGGAAGACCCGTTACACAGTTACTGTTAATACCAAAACAGGAGTCCTCTATCAAGTTTTTATAGTTTGTACTTAGTTTTACTTCCTTTGCCGTAATAAATTTAAAATATAACTGAAGTTAGACATAAAAGAAAAAGAGTGGCATTCAGTAATGATTTTTTAAAAGAATCTACTCACCTTCAGCTGAGCTCCTTTTGTTTCAAAAGGCAAAGAGCTGCCGCCACCCCTGCTAGGAAAACGAGACCACCCAACAAGCACATAGCAGCGATGGGATTCTCAATTACAAGCACCTGAAAATGTACGATACTCTCTATGAATCAATGCAAAACAATTTGACAATTTGCAGTGGAACATAATCTCCTCACGTGTAGTAGTAAATTAAAATGAATGTATTTGCATTAATCTTTTGCCAAAAAATAAAATAAAATTTAAGAACAACTGTCAGTTTTTTTAAGCGAAATTGCATTATTGTTGATAACTTTACAACAGTTCCATATTTTTCCGAGCGTTTCCAACTACTTCTTACTTCTACTTCATCACTCTTGACACAGCCAATACCTCACTTCCTTTTGAACCACGATCAAGATAATGATTCCTGATTTTTTGATTCTACATTCTCCCCACCAATACAATTCTAACATAAAATCCTTGTCGTGCTACAGATCCTAGTATCATAACGGTCTTGTTTAGAATTACGAAATCCATACTAATGATACTCATTAGTTAGTTATGTGCTAATCCACTACACATAACTGAAAATAGAGACAAACTTTTTTCCGACAGTTTCTTGCAAAGTTATTTTGCTCATCCATTGAAGAAGCGAATTTCACACCATTGTTATTATATAGTAATTTATTAAAAGTACCGTCAAGAAACTTTCACACCTCTCATATATAATGCAATAGTTTCTTACTGATTTGGGCATTTATGCTGTCTTGGAGAAATTTTCGAACATGTCTTGATTGACTGATTGTTTTTAACGCCTCATTTACGAGTGCTATCAACGGCGAACCTCGTAATTTCAATTTGCGGTCAAGTGTGAACAACATTTGAGCTGATACCCTACTTTCCATGCTTCTACTCCCAGCCAGGATTTTGAATCTTGATAGATTTATAACATGCTTCAAGTACACTACACGATGGGTCTTCAGTGCCACCAGGACTCGACCCCAAGATCCCAAAAGGCCTTTAATGCGTCGTTTCTCAAATTGTAGGACCTAGGGGGCCATGATAATCATATCAGAAGGGTAGGAGCATATCGAAAATTCAAAAATAAAAGATTTAAAAAAATATTAATTTACTGAAGGAATCAAAACAAAATGCATTCTGAGATAATAAAAAACACACATTTTCAAGGAATAGCTTTAAGAAGAAAAACGCGAGGGCAGGTTGTTTGAACAGAACGTTTTCTAAAGGGCATTTATAAGCGCTTTAACAAAAAAGGAGGAGATTAAATGTTACTCAGAACACACTTTCTGTAGATACCATTTAATTTGATTTTTTCGC
Source organism: Trichonephila clavata (assembly GCA_019973975.1). Taxonomy (NCBI): domain Eukaryota; kingdom Metazoa; phylum Arthropoda; class Arachnida; order Araneae; family Nephilidae; genus Trichonephila; species Trichonephila clavata. The sequence continues at coordinate 2,412 of BMAO01038731.1, read as the reverse complement.
AACGTCGCATTCTGAACAACTCGAAGCCTGTAGGGAATGTACCTCTAAATTTTGAACATTGGCCCAGTGATGAGGACGACACTTGAACTGGCCTCCTACTCTCCAAACTGCCACACTTCATGCACGCGAGGACTTTAAGCCACAACAGATTTCACATATATCAGTATCTCTACATGGTGAGTCTTCAGGGGCACTAGTGGATCTAGAACTCATGAGACGCTACCCAGGAGTTTGTGACCATGACCATCTGGACACCACGGCCACTTCTGACAGTACAGAAGACAAATGCAACCAGGTATACCATGATAGCAGAGTAGTTATGTTAGCTAGCTCGATGTCGTTGATGTCTTAGATCAGCCGAGATTTCGAATCTTGATTCTACTACTACTGTTTATTGGGTGAATGAGTGAGAGAGTGAATATTAACGTCGCACTACTCAGCTACTCGAGGGCTTTTGGCGACGGATCTCGAAACTTTAAACCATGGTCGAGTGACGAGGACGACACCATGAGCTGGCACCCAGCTCTCCTAATTTCCACACTACTTCAAAGGGAATACATTTGAGCCTCGACATATTTACCATGAAGAGGGAGCTAATGCATTGATCAGAAGTAACAATTGCGAACAATATATCTTTTCTCATTAACAACATTGCAGTTTCATAGAGGTTCAATCTATAATGCAGTTATTATATTCTTGCAAATGGCCACCACTTGCACATTACAAGCATAAACATACAAACGTATTGAAATAATGATTGTTGCACTTCAGCAAGGTTCAGTGGTACTATAGACTTGAACTCATGATACTCCAGCCATGAATCCGTTACCTCGACAACTAGGCTACCACGGCCACATTATTTATTGGGACTAATGCATGATTAATTTATTGGAACTCAGAATCACAATGGTTGGCTTGAAGTAGAAGCTAAGAGAGAGGTGTATTAGTTCAGGTCCTTTCTCGTCAGGTATCGACCAAGTTTAATTTAATCATAGCTGAAAATTATGTGATGGTCATTGTCCAATATTCCCCGTGTTGGCTCTAACTTTTGCGTCAATATTCTTTTTATGACTCCCAGAATGAGTGTTTTTTACAGTCGCATTATAAAGAAATGCGAGAGCTATTGGCAGTGGACATCTGAATTTTGGCAATGATGGCACCCGAGGCAGCACTTCTCCATATTACCATATCACACCAACGGCAGGACTTCGAGATTCGATTGATATAACATGCATTATCTTCTCTACATGGCAGGTTTTTAGTGGACTGTCGGCCACGAGTTTATGATCATAGCACTAGACAACTACGGCATTTTTATTCACAGAATATGCACTCTTAAGTGAAAAACGCTTATATAACATTTACCTGTGCCACGTAAGGGACGAGGAGACCCCCTAGGCGACAGAAGGAAGTACCTGTTCCCATAGCTATGGCTCGAAATGTAGTTGGATAAGCCTGCATTCAAAAGAAAAGATCGATTAGTTACTATAATTACATACAGGGAGATTCAACATGATTGTTATACATGATTTAACTAAAAAATATGGTAGCTAAGAAATTTAGAAATTTTCTTAAGTTTTGAAGCATAGATTTAAATTTAAATGCTCGAAATTTAAAAAAAATAACAAAAATGGAACAAATGGTTTAAGAATTTCTTACTTTTTAACTCTTTTCCAGAAACCAATTAATTCTGGACATAAAAGTATTTCAATGCAAAAAAAGAAATTTTTGCAAGAGAGGTGCATGAGTTCCCGAAATAATTTTAACCCATTATTATAAATTATTTAAATATATAAGTATATGGAAGAATATTTTCCTAAACAAGAGTTATTTTTCGTGTATTTTCTAGTCTCGTGAATGTATCGTTGCGAATTTGCGAGAGTGAAAAAGCAACTGATGTCTCCAATTATTTGAGTAATGACAGTTTTTAAGGGACATAGGGCAGACAACACGAAGACAAATCAGCTTATATACATAAAAGAAATATTATAGTAGATTATTACAACAGTGAAAATCGTACTCGTTATAATCAAGTCTTACAACGTTCCAAAACGGTTCTGCTAAGCCATTCCACTGGCAGGAACTCAAGAGATATAAAGCCTTTGTGTCTTATCGCAATCAATGCACACGCAGATTCTGAACTCAATTGACTTGATATATGTCTCAAAGATTCATTATATAGCCTCTTGTAAACTTCCAAAAAAGTCAATCCCAAAGACTTCTCGATGGTTCGTTGACAATACAATTTATCACCAAATTTGTTGCCAAGAGTAATAAAATTGATAATCTGTTAATTCTGGTCAACTTCTAGGATTGTCATAATTTTATTTTCAAAATAATGCTGGGAGGCGAGCATCTCAAGTAAAAACCATTTTTCAACAAGGAGAATTTACGGCGAGTGAAAACAATGTG
>BMAO01038730.1:0-15874 GCA_019973975.1 Trichonephila clavata | reverse complement strand
ACTTGGCATGTTGGCGCCATAGCGTGGCGATGTTAATTTTAAGCAAATAAGGGTGACGCTTAGGGTTGCCACAGCCTCGTGTTTTGTTCAGTTGGAATGCTTTTGTACAACCGTCCTGTTCCTTCCAAAGACTTCATGTTGGAAGTCGCATAAATAAAAAGAAATTGATTTAAAAACCTTTGGATTTCTTATAAAATATAATCACTACAGTCCACTAAATTAATAACTAACATTTTGGTCAGTAGAGCGCGGAGGTAACTTGCGTAAAATTTAAAATAATTTGTTGTTGAATTACGCGTCCTTTGTCTCGTTATTAAAATGGAAGGAGCAGGAGCTCTTGAAACAATGAAATGCCTTCCGTAACATTTGCGGAAAAAACAAAAACTTTAAATCGTCGACGTGGCAGCTACAAAGCTAAAATAACCAAATTGCAATCCTTTTAAAGGATAAAGCTTCGAATGCAGAACAATTGTTTCTTCGAAGTAAATTAGATAAAGTGTCGGAGATGTATTCTAGTATGGAAGCACTAAAAAATAGAATACTATGAAGTTGTAGAAGATGAAACAATTGCCGAATTTGGAATTAATATTAGAAGAAATGGAAGACGACCTGGAAGAAATAAAGGTAGGCTTACAAACTTTATTATTAAAAACATGATGATATTTCTAAAAATGTATCTATTTGTAATACTGCTTTAAGTAATAATGGTAATTCAAAATCTAGTTTCATTAAATTACCTGATGTAAGCCTACCCGAATTTCATGGAGTAATAGAAAATTGGAGTGATTTTAAAAGACAATTTGATAGCCTAATTACAAATAATTCAGTGCTAAATGATACCCAAAAACTGTTTTTATTTACATTTCGCTTTGAAAGGTGAAGCACGAACTATCGAAACCTCGGAAGATACGTTTGACTCATTAATGACTGTTTTAATTAAAAGATATGAAAACAAACGTGTAATAATAAATTCTCATATATGAATATTTTAAATTTTGAAAAACTTTGTATTGAATCATCTAAAGGTCTTAGGAACTTGATTGATGTTATAAATAAAAACCTAAGAGGTTTAAAGCTTATGGATTTAGAAACTAATGAGCTCACTCATCAGTTTTTAATAAATATTATTATCCGAAAGTTAGATATAGAATCCCGAAAATTGTACGAAATGAGCTTGACTTCAACTGAGTTGCCGAAATGGGAAATGTTTTTGGAATTTTTGCAAAATAGAACGCAAATATTAGAAAATTTGCACGGAGTTCAGGGACCTCCATTAAAATTGAAAACTCCATTTCTAAGCAAAGGCAAAAGTTTCATAGTGAAGTCCAATAAACAATAATAATTGTTTGTTGTGCAAAACATCACATCGTTTTGTATGATTGCACCCTTTTTTCTAAAAATGAATCCCTTGCAAAGATTCAATCTAATTAAAAAACATGGACTCTGCATTAATTGTTTAAATAACAATCATAAAGTTGCGCTTTGTAAATCAAAGTATACATGCAGATTGTGCCGAGGAAAGCACAATTATTTATTATGTCGGTCAGAAAAACGGACAATCCGACACAGAAGGATCTTCTTCGAATATGTTATTTACTCAGCCGGCTACGTCAGTGGCCCCCACTTCTCCTAACAATGGTGGGGTAATAAAATAATCCTACCCAACCCCAAACGGTCCAGTCATTCTATTCTCTCATTCAGAGGGGAATAAGTTCGTTTTTTCTCTCCACTGCTATTGTGGTGTTTGGTCTCCACTGTTGAAGAGTTATGTTCGAGGTAGGGTAATTCTAGACAGTGCTTCTCAATCTCATTTTATGACCCTTCAGTTTGCTTCAAAACTTGGTCTTGAAAAGGAAAAAATAAATATCTCAGTCAGCGGATTAAGTGAAAACTCAGTAAATATTAAATGGAAAATAAATGATGCATTTATTAGTAATAACGATTCTACTTATACTTCCCCGTTAGATTTTTTAATTGTTCCTAGGATTACTGATTTTGTTCCTTCAATCCAACCTAATCTTAAAATTAAAAGGTTCAATGACATTAATCGTTCTATCTTAGCTGATCCCAGTTTTGACAAACCTGGAAAAATAGATATGATTATAGGAGCGGAGCTATTCTACCAAATATTAAAAGATGGTCGAAAGGTAATTTCAGACAATGTAACACTAATTAATTCAGTTTTCGGATTTATTGTCTGTGGATCTATTAGTGAAATTAACCATAAAAGTAGTTGTTTCTTAACTTCGGAAAATATCGATAATTGCATAAAGAAATTTTGGGAAATAGAGGAAATCATCCAGGATAGACATTTAAGCAAAGAAGAAGAATTTTGTGAAATGCATTTTAGAAACACACATAGACGAGATTGCACTGGTCGATTTATAGTTAACATGCCTGTTCAGGATGAGGAGTTAACTACTCTAGGTAATTCTCTAATTTTAGCTCAAAGGAGACTTAACCAAATCATTAAAAAATTAGATAGAGACCCATACATGCATAAGCTGTATCGTGAATTTCTTGAAGAGTATGAATCTCTTGGTCATATGCAAAGAATCTCTGATAATTCTTATCCTTCCATTAATTATTATTTACCGCATCATGGTGTTTTTAAGTCTCAAAACAACTCTACAAAACTTCGTGTTGTTTTTGACGGTCTGCTCCAACCACAACTGGTCGAAGTTTGAATGATATCCTTCTTTCTGGTAGAGTTCAGGAAGATGTTTTTAATATCATGCTGAGGTTTTAGAAAACATAAAATTGTTCTAACGCAGATATTAAGAAAATGTTCAGACAAATTTTAATTGACCCTACCAAAGAAATTTACTTAGAATATTGTGGAAAAATAACCATTGGGAAAAACCAATAGAATATGAATTAAACACTGTAACTTATGGCACAAAAAGTGCACCATTTCTTGCCACACAAGTCATCAAGCAGTTGTGCTTCGATGAATCAGCTTCTTTTCCATTAGCATCTGAAATTACCTATCTGATATTTACATGGACGATATTGTTACTGGTTGTCAAAACATTGAAACAGCTAAAATTCTCAAGAATCAATTAATTAAAATGTTTGAAACGTGTGGTATGTCTTTACACAAGTGGAACTCAAATAGTAATGAACTTTTAGACATAGAACAGTCGATCTCCGAAAAACATTTATTTGCTCAACTTGAAGAGTGCACAACCAAAACATTGGAATGGTGTGGAATTCAAAATCAGATACTCTTAAGTTTAAAGTATCAGTAAAAGAAAAAACTATTTACACCAAAAGAGAAGTCTTGTCTACGATTGCTAAATTGTACGACCCTTTTGGATTAATTGGGCCAGTTATAACGAAGTCAAAAATATTTCTCCAAAAACTTTGGTTAGAGAAACTTAATTGGGATGATTCGCTTCCTGATATATTGTGCATTGAGTGGAATAATTTTGGTTCCACTTTAAACAAAATTGAAAACATTTCCGTCAACCGATATTTGTTGACTGATAATTCTAAGCGAATAATTCTGCTTGGATATTGTGATGCTTCGATTGCTGCTTATGGAGCAGTGGTTTATCTACGAAGTTATTGTGAAAATAAAACTACAACTACCAAATTGCTTGCCAGTAAATCACGAGTTACTCCTTTAAAGACGATTTCAATTCCACGACTAGAACTGTGTTCCTGTCTTTTGCTTTCACAGTTGGGTGAGCAAAGTTGTTCTTTCGTTGAAATTGAACATTGACAAGATATTGCTATTTTCAGACTCTACTATAGCTATCGCTTGGATTAATTCATCTCCTCATCAATTAAAAACCTTTGTTGCAAATAGAGTCTCCAAAATTCAAGCTCTTACATCTAACTATCAGTGGAAACATATTTCATCTCGTGATAACCCTGCTGATCTCATCTCCCGTGGAGTCAATCCTTCTGATCTCGAGCACCTGGAACTCTGGTGGTCAGGACCATCTTTTGCCATGGAAGATATTATTGATGATTTATGCCAAAATGAATTAAATTCCCCTGAAAAGGAACTATATTTGACAGAACTAAAAACTGTGACTTCTACAAACTTGGTTCTTTCGTCAAACAATAATTTTCTAAATCAAATCCTCTCTTTAAGTAATAATTTTCATAAAATAATTAGAATTCTGAGTTTTATTTTCAGATTTGTGTTCAATTGCAGAAATAAGGAGAAACGGAGTGGTCCTTTGACTGTCCAAGAATTTGAGAATGCCTTAAGATTTCTCATTAAGGGAGTACAATCAATGGTATTTTATAAAGAAATAAATAGTTTAACAAAAAAGGAATTGTCAAAGGAGCTGTAAGTAATTTAAATATTTTTCTGGATGAATTTGAATTAATTCGTGTTGGAGGGAGATTAGATTATTCTGATTTGTCATTCGATCAGAAACACCCAATACTCTTACCGAGAGATCATAAACTTACTAATATTATAATGGAACATTTCCACATAAATAATTTACATGTCGGTCCCCAAACCTTACTTCATCTTGTTAGGGAAAAATATTGGCCATTAAATGGGAGAAATAATGCTAGGAGAATAGTTCATCAATGTATTAAATGCTTTAAAGCCAAACCTAAAATAGAAGAGCAGCTAATGGCATCATTGCCTAAAGAAAGAGTGACAGTAACTCCCCCATTTACAAATACTGGTATCGACCTTTGCGGTCCTTTTTATATTAAATATAAAATCAACGTAAGGGGGTTTTTAAACAAAATTTATGTAGCAATATTCGTTTGCTTCTCGACCCGAGCTGTTCACTTAGAAATTTTAAGTGATTTAACTTCTGATGCCTTGATTGCAACATTAAAAAGATTTGTTGCTCGTCGTGGTATTCCCAGCATTATATTTTCTGATAATGGTACTAATTTTGTTGGTGCACATTCAGAATTAAAACAATTATACAAAACTTGTGGAAACTCCCCCAGATAATTTGGCATCTTATTTGATTTCACATTCAATATCTTGGAAATTTTTGCCTCCTAGATCTCCAAATTTTGGTGGACTCTGGAGGCAGGCGTGAAATCGTTTAAGTATCACTTGAAAAGGACAATAGGTAATTTTAATTTAACTATTGAAGAATTTTTAACTGTTGTTAATCAAGTTGAAGGAATATTAAATAGTCGACCACTAATTCCTTTATCTTCTGATCCCAACGATTTCAGTTCTTTAACACCTGGACATTTTTTAATCGGTCGTCCAATTAATTCCATTCCTGAATCTAATATAATTGAGATTCCAGATAATCGACTCTCTAGATGGCAACAAGTTCAAAAAATTAATCAAATTATTTGGAAAAAATGGTCAAGGGATTATTTAAACAATCTTCAACAACGCGGAAAATGGAAATTTGAAAAAAGTAATATACAAAAAAATAGCCTTGTCCTATTAAAAGAGGAAAATCTTCCTAGTTGTACTTGGCCAATGGGTAGAATACAAGATGTAGTAATAGGGAATGATGGAAGGGTACGAGTTGTCATAGTAAAAACCTCTCGAGGAATTTTCAAACGCAGCATTTCTAATATATGTATTTTACTTGATATACTTACTCCCAATACTTGAAATGTACGCTTTATTTAAAATGTATTGTTTGAAATGTGTTTATATATCAACAATATTCCATGTAATGTATTTTTGTATCTGTATATTTTATTAGTATTTTTCTTGTTTATTATTGTTTTTTATACAATTTATCATGATTATTGAAAATATTAATTATCTCTTGAAATCCGGAGGATTTCAAGGTAGGGCGGTGTTAAGGCCCATGTAAACGTCTACTTGGCATGTTGGCGCCATAGCGTGGCGATGTTAATTCTTAGCAAATAAGGGTGACGCTTAGGGTTGCCACAGCCTCGTGTTTTTGTTCAGTTGGAATGCTTTTGTACAACCGTCCTGTTCCTTCCAAAGACTTCATGTTGGAAGTCGCATAAATAAAAAGAAATTGATTTAAAAACCTTTGGATTTCTTATAAAAATATAATCACTACAGTCCACTAAATTAATAAGCTAACAGTGTTATTTTTGAATGTAATTTGATTGTAAGCATTACAGGATGCTTCCGTTCTAAATTGTTTTTATACTCGCGTTCGCTGAGGACAGCGACATGTCAAGACGGCCGAGTTGTGGGATTTGAAGAAGGAAAGGAAGTATCACTCTTTTTCTTCTTTCCCGCCGGCCGAAATGATTGACACTCAAACTTTTCTTTTTATTCAAGGATTATTTATTATTTTTATATCCGTTCGAAGCGCCGTAGTGCGAGCCGCTGATTGGCTGTCTTTTTTTTTATGCAATTTCATGATTTCGAAATGAAATAGTTGAGTCAGTCTGTGTTCTGGCTCACGGCATGTAGCCGACGGCTCTGTTGTTTAGCTCTTTAAATGAATGTAAATTGTCCCCTAGATGTTAAAACCAAATAAAATGTTTTTGTTAAACATTTTGAGAAGTTATTTCTCATGAACTCTCACATAAATATTTTTGTGTTTTAGAAATTGTGTTTTCAATAAAAAAAAACATCTCAAATAAATCACATAAAAGCAGTTATTTTTCATTCAAAGTAAGGCTGAAAACTGGATTCGATGTCAACATATGTAATTGTAAGACTTTGATATCAAGAATATCTTTCACGTTAATCACATGTTAAAACCTTTTTTTTTAAATCTGTGAATGAATTAAATCAAAAAAGCTACGTCATAAAATTTCTGTTTGCATTAAATACAATTTTCAGCGCCATATTATGTCATTGTGTCATAATTATATCTGCATGGCCCAACCAGCACGGGCTTTTTCGAGTGTATAACTTTTTGCCAATAGAAATTTCCTCTTGACATCTCGATGTCATTACTGCCTCGGTTGGGTGTGGTTTCTATATTATGTCATTAAAATACCCTTTATCGCAATTTGTTCCATATCTTTGTCACGTCAGGCGGGTGTGTTTCCCCTCCATTTAGCCCGGCGTTGAACGGGATTTTTCCAGGAGTATAACTTTATCCCAATGGAAATTTTCTTTTTTCTTCTTGATGTCAGCACTTCTGGGTGAGGGTGTATGCCTGATGGGAGGGATTTTTATACTTATGTCATTAAAATTATCTTCTGCCCGAAATGTCTTCAATTTCTTTTCCTTTATAGAGAGATTTATTTTTCCTCAGCTTAGCCTAGCGTTTACACAGGATTTTTCGTGTATAAAACTCTTTTTCAGTCTTTTTTCCCTCAGTGATAAGATCTTTCTTTATATTTCGATTTTTAATTTACAAAACTCATCTAGTTTTATCCACAAGAAAACAGACAATGTACGATATTATTATCAAATAATTAAATTTGTAATAAAAAGTACAAATCAATACCAATTTAGTTTTTTTAAAAGAAATATAAATATAGATACGTTTTAAATAAATATTGAATGAAAAATGACTGCTTATTTCTGGTTGTATGGTTATTTGATTAAAAATATGTAACTACAAAAAAGAAGTATGGGAGAGTAAACCTAGACACATACATTTGCTTGAATTCACTGCATAAAAAATATTCAAAGAGAAAATAATACTATAAAAAAAACATTTTGGCATTAAATAGAAACAATTTTCAAAATTACGAAATTTCCTAAATTTTTAGAATAACTTTTGCAATATTTCAACTCAGTGTAACTTAGCATCGTCTAGAAATATATATACAATTTACCAATCTACTTTAAAAATAGTAATGGTTTTCTTCTTTTTTTTAAAATTAATGCAAGAAACACATAGAAATTTGCAAAAAATATAAAACATTTTAGAATGTGGGATTTTAATAATATATTTTAAGTTAGTCATGCGTTGAAAGCATTTATATTTTAAACAAAGTAAATTTAATACAATCAACAGAGCAACATCATGAAATTCCATGTTTGGCTGCAAACCGATTTTCGACGCCTGCTTTTGTCACTGTTGTAACAATAACATTGCTGCAACAATGGAGACAAATCAAAGTTCGCACGAAAAAAACCGCTTTTTTCGGAAGTTTTTTATTAATATCTTTTTAACTAATTACACTATCGGATTATAAATGGGCAATACGGCTTACCCGGATCATTCGCAATCTTTTGGTACCTTCCGTGAGTTTCTGCGTGGTGCGGTTCGTGAGAAGATAGACGCACATAGATACATAGATAGATAGGTACATACGTTTGTTTACCTTCGATTTTAATAGTGTAGCCTAGCTGCATGGCCCGGCGTTGCACGGGCTTCTTCAAGTGTATAGAATTTTTGCCTTAAAAATTTCCTCTTCCCATCTCGGTGCAAGCACTCTTCCTGGTGTGTTTGTGACTTCCATTTTAATATATCATTAATGAATGAATATAATAATATGTCAATGAATGAAATCAAAACATCTACGTCATAGTTTCAAATTACCTGAAATCAATTTTCTGAGCCAACTTATGTCGTTGCATATGTTATGGTTGCATGGCCCGACCTGCACGGACTCTTAAGAGTGTATAACCTTTTTCAATGGGAAAATTCCGCTTCCCTTTTCGATGTCATCACTTCCAGGTTTTTGAGTGATTTGTCTTTAAAATTCCCTTTTACGAAATTTCCACCACATCTGTGTCCCGTCGAGCAGGTCTGTTTTCCCTCCATTTAGCCCAGCGTTGCAGGGCTTTTTCCGAGGGTATAACTTTTATCTCAATGGAAATTTCCTTTTCCCTCTGAATGCCAGCACTTCAGGTTAAGGGTGATGTGAGGGATTTCTGTACTTTTATCATTAAATATGTCTTTTCCAAAATGTCCCCAATTTCTTTTCCTTCACAGATAGGTTTCTCTTCCCTCAGTTTAGCTCGGCGTTACACGGGCCTTTTCATGTATAAAACTCTTTTTCCCTTCTTTTTCCTATCTTTCTTTTTTGAAAATTTCTACTTTCGATTTTTAATTTACAAATTTTAATTAGTTTTTTCCACAATTAAACTGACAATGCACTGTATTATTATTAAATAATTAATTTTGAAATAAATAAAACAATACAATACCAATTTAGTTTTTTTAAAAAATATTAATTTATATCCGTTTTTACGAAATAATGAATGAAAATAACTGCTATTTTCTGGATGTTTGATTATTTGATTAAAAATATGTAATTGTAAGAAAAAAAAGCAGTATGGAGAGAAAACCTAGACACATTTGCTTTCATTCACTGTATTAAAAAACATTCAAAATGAAAATGATACTATCAAATAAAACATTTTAGCATGTTCTTATTTTTTTATGTTTTTCACACTAAATTGCTGTCTTAAAAATAAAGAAAATTATATGTTGTGATGTATCAGAAAGTTGTCTTTCTGCACATGTTCCATAAACTTTACACACACACATGCACAAACTGGTAAATTCTGTCGTAAACTATTGGCATTTGGTGATTTCAGCAATATTTTCGTTGCATTTTAATGGCTCCTGGAAACGGAAAAGTGAATTTCATAAAATATTCTACGCAGATAAATAAAAAACTTTCAAAATTATGAATTTCCACAAATGTTTTAAAGAAGTTTTACAATATTCCATCTTAGTCTAACTTGCAGCGTCACGAAATGTATATACAATTTACCAATCTACTTTAATAATAGTAATAAAACATTACTTTTTTAGTTTGGAATTTAAATCCGAGAAAATCCATAGGAATGTTTAAAACATGTAAAACATTGTATAAATTGGGATTTTAATTATACATTTCAAGTTATTCACACGTTAAAAGCATTTATTTTTTGAACAAAATAATTTAATACAGTCAACAGAGCAACGTCATGAAATTTCATGCTCGGCTGAAAACAGATTTTCGACGCCTGCTTTTGTCACTTCTGTAACAATAACATTGTTGCAACAATGGAGACGAATCAAAGTTTGCACGAAAAAAAAAACGGGTTTTCTGGAGGTTTTTACTTAATATCTTTACAACTAATTGCAATATCGGTATATAAATGGGCAATAGGCTTCCCCTGAAATTTCCCGATCTTTTGTTACCTTCCGCGAGTTTCTGCGTGGTGCGGTTCGTGAGTAGATAGACGCACATAGATACATAGATAGGTACATACGTTTGTTTACGTTCGGATTTTAATAGTGTAGCCTAGCTGTATGGCCCGGCGTTGCACGGGCTTGTTCAAGTGTATATATATTTTTGCCTTAAAAATTTCCCCTTCTCGTATCGATGTAAGCACTCTACCTGATGTGTTTGTGACTTCTATATTAATATATGATTAAAATACCCTTTTCGAAATTTCTTTCATCTCCTTGCTCCATCGGACGGGCATGTTTCATGTCAGATTATCCCAGCGTTTCACGCGTTCCTACTAAGTAGATCGCTTTATCCCCATGGAAATTTCCCTTTCCCTCTCGACGCTAGCATTTCTATGAGAGTTAATTCTATATTTGTCATTAAAATTCAATTTTTCCCGAAATTTCTTCCACTTTTCCTTGTTAGGGATATTTCTTTTCCCTCGTTTAACCCGGTGTTGTATATGCTTTTTAGAGAATATAAAACACCTTTTCCTTTCCTTTTCCCTCAAGGATAAGATCAAATTTCTATTTTTGATTAATAATTTACAAAATTAATCTTATTTTACCCAATAGAAAGCAGCCATTGTGCGACTTTAAAATAATTTTGTCATGAATTATAAAAAACAATACTGTGTTTTAGTGCTTTTTAAAAAAATTATAATTTACATCCATGTATAGCTGCTTGGTCCAGAGTTGCACGGGATTTTTACTTGTAAATAACTGTTATTCTATTTTTCTTATACACATTTAATATGTTTGCCTACGAACTCTCCGAAAGTTGTCTTTCCCCACATGCAACATAAACCCTCAAATTCTTGAATTCTGTGGTAGGCTTACCACCATTAATTATTATTGACAGGGGGGATTTTAAAAGTTATTTTAGTTATATTTTTGCGGTTCCCGAAAAGAAAAACTACCTTTTTTAAAAAACAGTTTTAAGTATAAAAAATGTCAAAAGATAGAAATTTACAAAATTTCGTGAATTTTTAAAGATTATCACAATATTCCTTTTCAATTTAAATGGGAAACTTAGGAAAACGTAAAAAATTTAGCAATATGCTTAAGAAACAGTTTTATCTCTTTTCGGAATTTAAATTAAAAAAAAAACCATAAATATTTTTGCGTTTTAGAAATTACGTTCTCAATAAAAAAAACATCTCAAATAAATCACATAAAAGCAGTAATTTTTCATTCAAAGTAAGGCTGAAAACTGGATTTCGATGACAACATATGTAATTGTAAGACTTTGATATCAAGGATATCTTTCACGTTAATCACATGTTAAACCTTTATTTTTAAATCTGTGAATGAATTAAATCAAAAAAGCTACGTCATAAAATTTCTGTTTGCATTAAATACAATTTTCAGCGCCATATTATGTCATTGTGTCATAATTATATCTGCATGGCCCAACCAACACGGGCTTTTTCGAGTGTATAACTTTTTGCCAATAGAAATTTCCTCTTGACATCTCGATGTCATTACTGCCTCGGTTGGGTGTGGTTTCTATATTATGTCATTAAAATGACCTTTATCGCAATTTGTTCCATATCTTTGTCACGTCAGGGGGGTGTGTTTCCCCTCCACTTAGCCCGGCGTTGAACAGGATTTTTCCAGGAGTATAACTTTATCCCAATGGAAATTTCCTTTTTCCTTCTTGATGTCAGCACTTCTGGGTGAGGGTGTATGCCTGATGGGAGGATTTTTATACTTATGTCATTAAAATTATCTTCTGCCCGAAATGTCTTCAATTTCTTTTCCTTTATAGAGAGATTTATTTTTCCTCATTTTAGCCCAGCGTTTACACAGGCTTTTTCGTGTATAAAACTCTTTTTCAGTCTTTTTTTCCCTCAGTGATAATATCTTTCTTTATATTTCGATTTTTAATTTACAAAACTCATCTAGTTTTATCCACAAGAAAACAAACAATGTACGATATTATTATCAAATAATTAATTTTTGTAATAAAAAGTACAATCAATACCAATTTAGTTTTTTAAAAGAAATATAAATTTAGATCCGTTTTAAATAAATATTGAATGAAAAATGACTGCTTATTTCTGGTTGTATGGTTATTTGATTAAAAATATGTAAACTATAAAAAAAGAAGTATGGGAGAGTAAACCGAGACACATACATTTGCTTAAATTCACTGCATAAAAAACATTCAAAGTGAAAATAATACTATAAAAAAAATATTTTGGCATTAAATAGAAACAATTTTCAAAATACGAAATTTCCTAAATTTTAGAATATCTTTTGCAATATTTCAACTCAGTGTAACTTAGCATCGTCTAGAAATGTATATACAATTTACCAATCTACTTTAAAAATAGTCATGATTTTCTTTTTTAAATTAATGCAGGAAATACATAGAAATTTGCAAAAAATATAAACATTTTAGAATGTGGGATTTTAATAATATATTTCAAGTTAGTCATGCGTTAAAAGCATTTATATTTTAAACAAAGTAATTTAATACAATCAACAGAGCAACATCATGAAATTCCAGGTTTGGCTTCAAACCGATTTTCGACGCCTGCTTTTGTCACTGTTTGTAACAATAACATTGCTGCAACAATGGAGACAAATCAAAGTTAGCACGAAAAAACCGCTTTTTTCGGAAGTTTTAATTAATATCTTTTAACTAATTACAATATCGGAATATAAATGGGCAATACGGCTTCCCCGGATCATTCCAATCTTTGGTACCTTCCGCGAGTTTCTGCGTGTGCGGTTCGTGAGAAGATAGACGCACATAGATACATAGATAGATAGGTACATACGTTTGTTTACCTTCGGATTTTAATAGTGTAGCCTAGCTGCATGGCCCGGCGTTGCACGGCTTCTTCAAGTGTATAGATTTTTGCCTTAAAAAAATTCCTCTTCCCATCTCGGTACAAGCACTCTTCCTGGTGTGTTTGTGACTTCCATTTTAATATATCATTAATGAATGAATATAATAATATGTCAATGAATGAAATCAAAACATCTACGTCATAGTTTCAGTTTACCTGAAATCAATTTTCTGAGCCAACTTATGTCGTTGCATATGTTATGGTTGCATGCCCGACCTGCACGAACTCTTACGAGTGTATAACCTTTTAATGGAAATTTCGCTTCCCTTCTCGATGTCATCACCTCCAGGTTTTTGAGTGATTTCTGTATTTTGTCATTAAAATTCCCTTTTACGAAATTGCCACCACGTCTGTGTCCCGTCGAGCAGGTCTGTTTTCTCTCCATTTAGCCCGGCGTTGCACGGCTTTTCCGAGGGTATAACTTTACCTCAATGGAAATTTCCTTTTTCCCTCTGAATGTCAGCACTTCAGGTTAAGGGTGATGTGAGGGATTTCTGTACTTTTATCACTAAAATTGTCCTTTCCAAAATGTCCCCAATTTCTTTTCCTTCACAGATAGGTTTCTCTTCCCTCAGATTAGCTCGGCGTTACACGGGCCTTTTCATGCATTTCACCTTTTATAAAATATTCTATGCAGATATATAAAAAACTTTCAAAATTATGAAATTCCACAAATGTTTTAAAGAAGTTTTACAATATTCCATCTTAGTCTAACTGGCAGACGTCACGAAATGTATATACAATTTACCAATCTACTTTAATAAAAGTCATAAAACATTACTTTTTTTGTTTGGAATTTAAATCCGAGAAAATCCATAGGAATGTTTAAAAAATGTAAAACATTGTAAAAATTGGGATTTTAATAATACATTTCAAGTTATTCACACGTTTAAATGCATTTTTTTTTCAAACAGAGTAATTTTAATACAGTCAACAGAGCAACGTCATGAAATTTCAAGCTTGGCTGAAAACCGATTTTCGACGCCTGCTTTTGTCACTGCTGTAAGAATAACATTGTTGCAACAATGGAGACGAATCAAAGTTTGCACGAAAAAAAAACGTGTTTTTTGGAGGTTTTTACTTAATATCTTTACAACTAATTGCAATATCGGAATATAAATGGGCAATATGGCTTCCACTGAAAATTCCCGATCTTTTGGTACCTTCCGCTAGTTTCTGCGTGGTGGGGTTCGTGATGAGATAGACGCACATAGATACATAGATACATAGAAAGGTACATACGTTTGTTTACGTTCGGATTTTAATAGTGTAGCCTAGCTGTATGGCCCGGCGTTGCACGGCTTGTTCAAGTGTATATATATTTTTGCCTTAAAAATTTCCCCTTCTCGTATCGGTGTAAGCACTCTACCTGATGTGTTTGTGACTTCTATATTAATATATGATTAAAATACACTTTTTCGAAATTTCTTTCATCTCCTTGCTCCATCGGACGGCATGTTTCATGTCAGATTATCCAGCGGTGCACGGGCTCCTACTAAGTAGATCGCTTTATCCCCAATGTAAATTTCCCTTTCCCTCTCGACGCTAGCATTTCTAGGAGAGTTAATTCTCTCTATATTTGTCATTAAAATTCCATTTTTTCCCGAAATTTCTTCCACTTTTCCTTGTTAGGGATATTTCAGTCCCCTCGTTTTACCCGTGTTGTAGGGCTTTTTAGAGAATATAAAACTCTTTTTCCTTTCCTTTTTCCTCAAGGATAAGTTTAAATTTCTATTTTTGATTAATAATTTACAAAATTAATCTTATTTTAACCAATAGAAAGCAGCCATTTTGCGACTTTAAAATAATTTTGCCACGAATTATAAAAAACAATACTGTGTTTTAGTTTTTTTTAAAAAAAATATTAATTTACATCCATTTATAGCTGCTTGGTCCGGATTTCCACGAGATTTTTACTTGTAAATAACTTTTCTTGTTATTCTGTTTTCACATACACAATTAATATGTTTGCCTACGAACTCTCCGAAAGTTGTCTTTCCCCACATGCAACATAAACCTCAAATTCTTGAATTCTGTGGTAGGCTTATCACCATTAATTATTATTGACAGGGGGGATTTTGAGAGTTATTTTAGTTATATTTTTCGGTTCCCCGAAACGAAAAACTACCTTTTTTAAAAAACAGTTTTAAGTATAAAAAATGTCAAAAGATAGAAATTTACAAAATTTCGTGAATTTTTAAAGATTATCAAAATTTTCCTTTTCAATTTAAATTGGAAACTTAGGAAAACGTAAAAAATTTAGCAATATGCTAAAGAAACAGTTTTATCTCTTTTCGGAATTTAAATTTAAAATAAACCATAAATATTTTTGCGTTTTAGAAATTGTGTTTTCAATAAAAAAAATCTCAAATAAATCACATATAAAAAGCAGTTATTTTTCATTCAAAGTAAAGCTGAAAACTGGATTTCGATGACAACATATGTAATTGTAAGACTTTGATATCAAGGATATCTTTCCCGTTAATCACATGTTAAAACCTTTTTTTTTAAATCTGTGAATGAATTAAATCAAAAAGCTACGTCATAAAATTTCAGTTGCATTAAATACAATTTTCAGCGCATATTATGTCATTGTGTCATATGTTATATCTGCATGGCCAACCAGCACGGGCTTTTTCGAGTGTATAACTTTTTGCCAATAGAAATTTACTCTTGACATCTCGATGTCATTACTGCCTCGGTTGTGTGTGATTTTTTTATTATGTCATTAAAATACCCTTTATCGCAATTTGTTCCATATCTTTGTCACGTCAGGCGGTGTGTTTCCCCTCCATTTAGCCCGGCGTTGAACGGGATTTTTCCAGAGTAGAACTTTATCCCAATGGAAATTTCCTTTTCCTTCTTGAAGTCAGCACTTCTGGGTGAGGGTGTATGCCTGATGGGAGGGATTTTTATACTTATGTCATTAAAATTATCTTCTGCCCGAAATGTCTTCAATTTCTTTTCCTTTATAGAGAGATTTCTTTTTCCTCAGCT
>BMAO01038729.1:0-17878 GCA_019973975.1 Trichonephila clavata | reverse complement strand
CCCCCACCCACTCCACTCACACACACATATATGTAATTGAATTCGTTTTTATTTTTGAATTATGTCTGGATTTAATTATGATCAAAGGTATCTGGGTCTTAGTCCGCTGCAGTACATCGTCCTAACAAGAAGAGAAATCACCGAACCACATTTAATCGAGTGGCAAATATCACGATGTTGTAACTACACATACATAAAATGGTAGAAACTATTTTCAAATTATTGCAGCAACATGTTTACTTCCCAAAACCTGATGTGTGTTCCTCTAAGAAAAAGAAACATAGTACTCCATTTTTTAACAGTAATTGAGAGCATCAAAATTGGAATAAATAAGTAGATGTGCTATTCTGAAACAGATTCTTTTTTCATCTGTTTCTAGAAGACCACTAATTTGGCATGTAACAGGTAGTGTGTATAGACCCTAAAAATTCCATGAATGATACCGATAAGAGTAAGATTCAAAGTGATTGGTCGCCTGTCCTAACGTGCGATTCCGTCTGAGACTGTGAATGATGCTCGATACTGTAAGTTCTGGTGTCTTATGTTCATTATTTCTGTGCTGCTTTCAGAGATTCATTTCTTTTTGCAGATGACAACATGGTCCAAGACTTTGAGAATATCCAACGCTTCTTCTCCCAATTGTATTTCCTACATTCAAATCCAAATGAAAATGCTTTTGTTCTTAGATCTCTATTTTTCTGCTAGATATCAACTCCCTACAAACAAAGACACCTTCTTGAGGCTGATTTTGTAGATTGAGATCTTTATTATAGGGAGAGAATGAGAAAAATTTCCTCCTATGTTTCTGGATGAGGATGGCAACAGAAAGCTCAAACGTGTTGAGATTTGCATCTGACTTCACGTGTTAGACATATCTCATGCTAACTTTTAGGAATATACAACCTCTGACAATAAGGTTCGGCTGTTACAAGAGAAATAAGCTAGAAGAAAATATTGAATTTTTGCTCTTCGGCGAGGGAATTTTTTAGTCTAAGTGCAAACCTGCTATCCGCTAAGCCATCTTCTCATTTAGCTACACATGGTTAGTTCACTCACTTGAAATTCGATTTTGGGCACCAAATTTATAACAATTTATGAAAGTATAAGAAAAGGCATTGTTTTTGTCTCTTGACACTGTCCATAATGAGAAAAGGTCAGAAATATTATTTTTAAATTTTTAGTAAACTGAAAATAAACAAAGTGTGGATTAGTTAACTCATGAATCCACCCAAATCTCATGAATACATTTTTTTTATCATATGCATAATACAGCTGGAGATAATTGAACAATTTATATCTTAAAGAAGCTCTCTCAACCAACAATATTAACAAATTATTTTCTATGTCAGACAAATGATTGGACAGTTTGGCGGATGTAAAGTATGCAAAGCAACTGTATATAATTTTCATTGACTCATGCCTAACAGAGGAAAATGAGCTAAAAATTATATGTAACAGCATTATTTCCCTAACTATAATATCATTAATAATTATAGTAAAACTATACGTGGAAGACCATGCTGATGTAATGTAACAATGCCTTTACAAAACAGCAATAAATAATAAGGGAATAAAAAAGAATATTTTATCTTTCAAAACAATAATGCAAAAGGATGAAGAGAGTAAAATGGCCTATTTTCCCCCTACGCATCATCTTTTTTTATGTGTTTTCCCATCGGCAGAAAACAGTTGTGCAGGCAAGGGCCCTTTACGGCCGAAACTCGCAGCGCCATAAGTCATAAAATAAGGGAAAGATCTGAAATAATGGCTCTGGGTGGTTGCCAGGTCTCTACCTGTCTGGAGGTAAGCCGAATTTAATTGATGTAATTCTGCGACACTTCTTTTCCCTCCATCTTTCTTCTTTATTAAGCAATTAGCTGAGGACGCTTTCTTACAGATTTCTTACTCACAATTTGTTTAATAGAACCCTGCTCCTTGAAATTCATTAGCATTGGGTTCCAAGTTCTTCACTAATTTGTAGAACAATCTTCTATTTCGCATTCAAGAAATAGGGCAAAAAGACTGTTCGTTTCCTCCAGAAAGTGGAACTGTAGAATGATTAGAACAATATTTTATGTTACTGTGTTTTAGAATGTCCCAAGCAAAGGTAATTAATTACCTTTGGCTTGGGACATTCTAAATTACCTTTGCTTTGATTTCATAATTAATAGAAAACATTATTTTAATTGAATCATCGATGATTTTAAATTTGTCAAAATTAGCAAAGAGAATTATTTATCAAATAAACAAAAGATCCATAAAACCTGATGAAGATCATGGAAATACGGAGAAATCAATAAAATAATTTATACAGAGAGGAAACGTAAAGTACAATTTGGTGATAAAGATGCTGATATGACTTCAAACTGTAGAATGGATATTTTCAGAGTTGCAATAGTACAAAATGCGTCCAAATGATGGGAGACTGTGATTACCATCACTGACGTATCTAGTTCTGAGTGCGCCCTGAATCAAAATTCCTTCGAGGCCACTTTTTAGATAGGAGAGTCCTATCAGTGGGACTGTAGGTACACATTTAGGGGCCCCTGTAACTTGGGGCGCCGTATGATTGATACGGTGGTAGCTATACGCCCCTGATTACCATTTTTATTACCGATCTCATTTCAAAGCTCAATGTGAAGTCCACACTAAAGAGCATACACACGCCAGTGCGTTGTGTAGAGTAATATTTCAGAAGCCCTTCCCACGTTTTTTTTTCCTCCGCGCCTGAATTGCTGCATTCATCAGTTATTCTACGCTTCCATCGACATCATATGTTTGATGTATCTGATGGAATCGGCCTGTAGTAAAGGTCCGCGGTTTCTATTTTGCGACATCATTAATCATTGAAAAATATTGTGGTCTGAGTTGTAGAGACGATACTTCTACAAGGCCTTTACAATTCACCACTTTGAAAGGAAAAGAAAGAAAATGCTATTTAATAAGCTTAAAGAGGGGACAGAATTGCAAATGTATTGGCTGAGCTTTCGGACAACTACCTGAAAGATGTTAAATTTGATACCGATGAAAAGTTCTTTTCTCCACAAGCGCCCCTGTTACTTTGTATTGATTTTGAAGCGTAAAAGTGCAAGAGGCAACGTATCATCAGCATTATCCAGCCATGATAGGAAACGTAGCTTGAGAAAATGAAGCCTCCAATTGAGTTTGTTACTTATTTTCTTTTCATTTTTACGCATCGCGCACCAGCGTTAATGCGGCATTCAGAACCTAATGTTACCTCAGATGTCTGAAACTCGCCAGCGCACAGTCAAAATATTCTATAAAGAAAGGATTTTATAATACTTAACATTAAATGTAATACGCATAATCATCGTTTGAATTATATTTGTCATGAACGCAAGTCGTGTCTGAGAACAACTGATTTCTTTCGCATCATTAATTATCAACACATAACAGACAGTCAAAATGTTAAAAAATTTTAATTCAAGAGTTTTCTTCTGTTAACTTTCTGAATATAATGTAATTATATCATTTCAGAAACTGTGAAATAAAAGAGAAAGCGTTTTAATTCATTAGGAAGGTCTGTGAAGGACTTAGATTGATAAGATGAAAGAGAGAGAACACATCACACATTTAGTGAAACTTGTGTACATCTCTCATTGGAGAAACTACATTTATGAATTAGAATAGTGGCCGCGGTAGCCGAGTGGTCTAGGCATCGGATCATGGCTAGCATGTCATGAGTTCAATCCCAGTATCACTGAAGCGATGCACGTTAAATCTGTCGAGAGCTCAAACGTCCTCCCGTTGGTGTGGTGTGGTAGTTAGGAGAGGGGGTGCCAGCTCAGGTGTCGTCCGCGTCACTTGACCATGGTTCAAAATTAAGCGGACCATCCCCAAAAGCCCTCGAACAGTGGGACGTTAATATTCACTCACTCACTCACTATGAATCAGAATAAATAAACATCGTGCTAACACAAATGATATGCATACTATTCATTTTTAATTATGCAATATAATTTAAATTTTCTTCACTTTTTTCACTAATTAACTATGTCATAGCTGTTAAACAAAGTTGACATTCGAATATTTTATTGATTTTGTTATTATTATTATTCGTTTGTTAAAGGTATATGGGGAAAAAAATTAAATCTAAAGCAATTTTTAATCGAAATGTTTTTATTATGATAATTGTTTATCTTTTCATAGTATCATGAATAAAAACATTACTTTCAAAAGCTTTAAGCAAGTACAGTGTGAAAAACAGTTTAATATTTTCCAAGAATAAAAATGTCCAGCTTTTCGATCCATACCCTTTTTCGTATTTGTTTCCCTCAACGTGCTTTTGCTGACCAGGAACCCCTTATCAGTCCCGAGCTGCGTGCCTTATCCTTAGCGCCGATTTTCCCCCTTCGATAACGACGGTGGCATAAAAAAAAGGTGGCGGTGCTTCTTGGCCCATAAGAAAAGGGACAAACAGACGAAAAGAATGTTCTCTGTCAGGGACAAATAAATAAATACCAGATAGACTTTATTGAAGAAGAGAACATTCTTTACTGCCGCAACCTCTCAGGGCAGCTGGAAAAAAAATACTCGGATAAATATGAGGGGAAAAAAAGGCTTCTTTCTGCCGCTGAATCCTGGAGCCGCTTGCTTGGGGAAGAGAGAGGTCGAGAGGCTTTTGATCTGCGCCGAGGTATATTAATCAGCGAGCCATTGTGGGTGTTATTAAGATGACTGGACAGTACAGCCTATTGTCCAAGAAGACCCCATGGATCACGTCCTTGAAAGTTACCTTTAGAATAAGATAAATGGAAGGAAATAATTTGTAAGAGAGGATTGGGGATAATTATTTTATCTGAGTATGTTGGAAATATACCTTCCGGGTAGACAATGAAAAATCGAGGCAAAATCTTCTCCATGCCAAAGATTCCCTATATTTTACTGTTGACATATTTTTTTTTTGAAATGTAATTAGCGATTTTTTTAGCTTAAGGAATATAAACTGAACCACGAAATTCTCTTCCGGAAATGGAGGCTGTTTCCAGAAATATATGTGTGTGCGCGTGATGTGTGCCTCGTTTGGTTCTGTGGTCGTAACAAACGAAACAGCCAATCAGAAAGTATAGCATTTATTTACGTATTTTAGACTCGGGAAAAAAAGAGAGAGGTTTTTATGCAACCTGTCACCACAAAATGCAGTCACGCGAAAAAGGCAGTAGAGTACTTCCTACATTCAAATAAGGAAAAAAAGGGAGAAAAATATAATCATGGATTCAAGTGAAGGAGAAAATACTAGATTTCTCTAAAAATTACGGAAGTATTTTTAAGATAAAAGTTAAATTGCAAAGTAAAAAAAGGCTCGTGAAAGCTATTGGGACATTATTTTTTCTAGGAATGACGAATAAATTATAATCAAAATATAGGGTTTGATCTTTTTACCTTGAAAGGAAATAAGACTTGGCTTTCGAAGTATATTATTCGTAATAAAGATTTAGAGAAAAATTCACAAAATTAAAATCAATGTCAAGTTGGATTGTTACAAGTATACATTACGTATAACTTACAGTCTAGTGTATATATAAATGCTTAAAAGCGTACTCCAATTTGTAACCTATTTTATATTTTATAAATTATTTATTATTTTTGCATAACGTATATGACAATTGTATTGTTAAGAGTTTAATATGTTTAAAATGAAAGTTATTTCTAATGGTTATAGTATTTTCGTATGAGCGTTTTTCCCCCCTCTCTTTTTTTGTTGTTGCTGTTGTAGAAGAGAATATGATTTTTTTTAGATATAACCTTGAAATTACATGAATAAAAAAAATATTCGACATCCTTGTCATTGCATAAACTGTTTATTTTTCGATAAAATATCTGTAGATATCATAGCTAACATCTGTGCAACCTTGCAAGGGTACAGTGCATGAATGCCGGCTCCGAAACTTCGATTTTGCAAACTAAAGTATTCGCGAAATGTCTAAAAAATCCGACGTTTTTTTATGCTGCACATTATTAAAGTAATTACAAAAAATAATTCATTTAATTAAAGTTAGTTAAAAAATGTGTGATTTTAGCTACAGGCAAAAATGTTACATAAACAGAAAAACTGCATATAACTGTTCCTTTTTATCTCTGTTT
The DNA here is from genome assembly GCA_019973975.1 of Trichonephila clavata. NCBI lineage: Eukaryota > Metazoa > Arthropoda > Arachnida > Araneae > Nephilidae > Trichonephila > Trichonephila clavata. The sequence continues at coordinate 11,773 of BMAO01038729.1, read as the reverse complement.
TCAGTGATTTCAAACGGTCAATATACTAACAGCCCCACACAACACAAAAACCTTCATTTCATATCAAAGTATCACCTCGCATCAGCACATTCAGATTATTTCCACATTTAACCCAAAAGCATTGCTCGCATTCCTGCTCGAATCCTAGCGAAACCACCGATTTAACAAAGCCACTGTTTGTGGATGCTTACTTTTCGCTCGAGCATGAATTCCACGCTGAGGTGGAGCAGGAAGAAAAAACTTCTAGAAGTTGAATTAACTGAATCAGCAGCGGTTCAATTCCTTCCTTTTCACCTGAAATGAGATCACATTAAACCCGAAAATGAGGAAAAGTACACAGAAACCGCTCTCATGTGTCAAATGGCTCGCGAAATTTGTTAAGAGATTATTCCCTATCCTTCGCTTACGTATCATGTTGCTTAAGTGACTTCTTTTATTTTGTTTAAGTGACATTCTCCTTCACAGCTTCGTTATTTAATCATTGTTCGAGAGAGAGAGAATCGGGCTTTTTTCCTGCAAAACTTCATTGTGGTTGAATAATTAATTTTATACTATTTCGGTGTTTCCTTCAAACTTGTCGGTTTGCGTTTTCATCCCCTCGGAAAAATAATAATAACCAAACTTTTTTTTTGTAAAATTGTTAATATATTCATTTTTTGTTCAACTTTGTTGTGTTAATTGAAACCACACAGCACAAAAATTCTAAGAATATTTCAAATGCAGCGAAGCAAACAATCTAGAATATTCTCAACAATATGTGCTTGACTTGTTCTAAGATATCTTACCAATTACCATATTAATTATATCTTACTATTATGAGTGGCTTCTACAAATAAAATAATTGAAAGTATTATTGATATATACTGTTGAAAGGCTGATATATACTGTTAAATGTTTTAATCTGTTAAATTAGTTTTTCTTTCTTTTGTTGTGTCTTTGGAAATTTGAGGACAAATTTTTTAAATACTTGTTTTCAATCCATGGATCCCTTGTTTATTAATATAGCACTGCGAAGCTGTTGCCAAGGGAACCGACCTCATCCCCAAAGCTCATTCAAGTAGTGAGGAAGATATTTGAGTTTTGGCACACCTCTAACGGAACTTTCAGGCTGTTGTCAAAATAATGGAAGCACCTTAGGTTCATAAAAAATATTTTATTAGCATGGTGTATTACCGCCTTTGTGGTATGTGATACAGTTTGGGGCAAGCTACGAATCGATCCATACAAGTAATGAATAGTGATGAGTTGTATTGTTCTTCTTCATGGAGATATGAAAACAAGTTCTGGGAGAGAGGTAGGTAGAGGATACCGATTTCGTATTGAACGCTCTAAAATACACCATAATGTTTCAATTATATTGATGTCTGATGACTGTGTTGGCCAATGTAGATGTTTAACTCCATCCTCAAGTATATCAAACTACGAGCTGTTACACGCCCGCTTCGCTGGGTATTTCATGATGTTTTATAAATTTTTGCTGGTTATATATATGTATAAATTATAGATATTTAAGTCCTGGCATTAAGAATTTGATTGTATTGAAGAATATACGCCCCTTCAACGCCACTTGGGGCCGATTTTCACGAAACGCATTTTGAGGCGTATCTCTATTCTATGAGAGGAATCAGCTTACCAAATTTCAAGACTGTGCATCTAATAGTTTAAAAATTGGAATAATTATTTATATCTCCCCTTAGCCGCCGCAATCCCCCTTGGGGGGCATTTTTCCCAAAACCCATTTTGTAGTGGATATTTACTCCATGAAAGAAACATGTCTACCAATTTTCAAGCAGGTTGATCAAGTAGTTTAAAAACTAAAATATTTATCTATTACCCCCTTAACCCCCTGCAACGACACTTGGGGGTTACTTTCCCCAAAACCATCTTGCATCTGATCTCTAATCTATGAAAGGAATCTATTTATCAAATTTAAAGACTCTCCGTCTAATAGTTTAAAAATGGAAATAATTATCTATAACGCCTCCTAAGTCCCCGCAATGTCACTTGGGGGTCGATTTTCACCAAACTTATTTTGTAGCGGATCTCTACTCTATGAAAGGAATCTGCTTACCCAATTTCAAGATTGCACGTTGAGTAGTTTGAAAAAGGAAACAATTACTTATAACGCCCCTCAACCCCCCGTAACGCCCCTTGCGGTTCGAATTTCACAAAATCCGTTCTTAGCGTATCTCTACTCCATGAAAGGAACATGTCTATCAAATTTCAAGTCTGTAAGTTGAATAGTTCCAGAGATATCGTGATTAGTCAGTCAGTCAGTGAGTGAGTCACTTTTCTCCTTTATATTATATAGATATAAATTGTTGATATCTAAGTCGTGCATCAAGAATTCGATCTATTAAAAAATATACTTGTTGTTTCTTGATAAAAAAAAGAAAAGGCAGAACTTATCTAATTTGTATTTTCTAAAATTTTCAAAAATTGAAGTATAGAATGATATCTGCACTTTCGTAACCCTATAACCAAGTGGATTCCCGCAAAAACAATTTCCGGTGAATCTCTACTCTGGAAAATGAACATGCAAGCCAAATTTCAAGTCTAAATCTAACAGGGGAAAAAAACGAAACTTTTACTATCCCCCGCCGTAATCCCCCCCCCCCGTTGAGAGTCGTTTTCCTAAATAACCATTCTTAGCGGATTTCAATTCAACAACGAAAATGCAAACCAAATTCCATAATTATAGTCCTTGTAGTTCGCAAAAAGGATTTTTTTTTGTCAATACGCCCCAGTAACCTCTTGCTCCCCAAGAGTTGATTTCCTTCAAATTCCTACTCTACGAAAGGAATCTGCTTACCAAATTTCAAGACTGTACGTTTAATAGTTTAAAAATGGGGATAATGATCTTTAACGCCCCTTGAGCCCCACAACGCCACTTGGGTTCTGTTTTCACAAAACCATTTTGTAGGGGAACTGTACTCTATGAAAGAATCTGCTTACCAAATTTGAAGACTTTGCGTCTAAAAATGGAAAAAAATTACCTATAACGCCCCTTGAGTCTCCGCAACGCCATCTAAGGGTCGATTTTCACAAAACATGGATCTTTAATCCATGAAAGGCTTCTGATTATAATATTTCAAGACTATACGACCAGTAGTTTAAAAATGAAAATAATTATCTATAACGCCAATTAAGCCCCGCAACGCCACTTGGGTTTCGATTTTCACGAAACCATTTTGTAGCTTATATCTACATTATAAGAGGAATCCGCTTACCAAATTTCAAGACTGTACGTCTTATAGTTAAAAAATTGGAATAATTATTTATATCTCCCCTTGACCCCCCCGCAACACCCCTCTGTGTCAATTTTCCCAAAACCCATTTTGTAACGGATATTTACTCCATGAAAGAAACATGCCTACCAATTTTCAAGCTGGTAGGTCAAGTAGTTCAAAAACGAAAATATTTATCTATCACGCCCCTTAATCCCCCGCAACGCCACTTGGGGGGCTCTTTCCCCCAAACCCATCTTGTAACTGATATCTACTCTATGAAAGGATTGTATTTATCAAATATAAAGACTTGCGTCTCATAGCTTAAAAATGGAAATAATTATCTATAACGGCCCCTAAGCCCCCGCAACGCCACTTGGGGATCAATTTTCACCGAACTCATTTTGTAGTGGATATTTACTCTATGAAAGGAACCCGTTTACCTAATTTCAAGATTGTATGTCGAGTAGTTTAAAAATGGAAACAATTATTTTTAGCGCCCCTTACGATTCGAATTTCGCAAAATCCGTTCTTTGCTGATCTGTACTCCATGAAAGTAACATGTCTACCAAATTTCAAATCTGTAGGTTGAATAGTTCCGGAGATATCGTGATTAGTCTGTCAGTGAGTGAGTGAGTCGCTTTTTCCTTTATATATATAGATGATTGGACGTTTCGCTGCTTGGATAAGTGCATTATCATCGTGGAAACTCCATCTCCTGCAGGAAACAAAGTTTGCGACATAGGATGGACATGATCGGCTAAAATGTATCTATACTTTGAACCAGTGATCCTTCCTTTCAAGGTTACAATTGATCCATCAGACAAACCACGACACGACAGTCCATATCATGACAGATCCACCTCCATGCTTGCCAGCTGGAAGGAGACAATCACGATCATACACTTGTGCAAGTGGTCTCTAAACGTCCGTAAGTCCTGTTGTAAGGAGAAGTGTGAATGACGATTCGTCTGACCATCTTTCACTTATCAATCAACCAGGTTTTGTGATTGTGACACCACCGAAGAAGACATTTGACATTAGATACTTGACAAGTGGCTTGAAAATGGCTGCTCTGCTGTAAATTTTCTGTTTAAGGAGCTACCTTTTTTAAATGTAATCATTGCCACTGGTGAATCTAGTTGCTGATTGAGGTCTGCATTTACTTTTGCTGCAGCTGTTCACTTTTCAGACGTTGCAATCCGCTTGAATACCCGTCTGTCTCTTTCATTGAACTTCTCTTTCCATTCACTATTTTGCTTTGATGAGTTTGTCTTGCCACGCTGTGTGTGTGTGCTGCCATGATTTTAGACTCCGTACCTCTAGAAACGCCCAAAAGTTGGGGTGGTGCGGTCCCACTTGATCCAGCTACACGTGTTCCTTAAATTTGGCCTCTTTGAAAATCCTCTTTGAACTCGATAGTTATAATATCATAACAATGATTATAAGAAGCTCAATCCGGCCATAAGTTCAGGCCCATTAACACTCGTCTACAGCGGCTACTTTTAGTTTTAAAAAAGAAACTCCAAGAAATCTTAATCTTAGTTAAAATATTTATGGCAGATATCAAATATTTTATTTACTGTACAAGTACAAAAACCGTACTTAATCATCCCTTTTTCTAACTCCTCTCTTGAGGGAAGTACAGGTTTTACGACTCACGAGAGTTTATTCAATGCTATTTCATTTTTCCCAGCAAGTTTGTCGCATTTAGCAACCACGTGTGTAATGCATTCTTTACACTTTAGTGACCCTTTTTTTTGATCTTTTGACTTTTCTTCGCGCGTCACCAGTGTGCTTCCATTTATCTTTATTTCTTTAATTTACGGAATTTAGTTTATGCTACAGATATATATAGGCGTTGTCTCATAAATTAACAAAAGTCTGAAACAATTTTTTTTTGTGTATTATCATAATTAACCAACAGCCTTAATTATATTCAATGAAACATTTGCTTAGCTTCCAGCATTTCCTGACTGATGTTACATTTTAGTTTATTCATTTTAGTCTTCTTCAAACATTGGATCATTTTTTTTTGTCCTTACATCATTTAACAAATATGATCAAAGTTATTATTTATCAGTCTTGGAAAAGCATGAAAAAAGGTGGATTCTTTGTATGGATTTAGAACCCTAAATGTTTTATCTCCAAAGACGTTTGTAAATTTGAGGGAAGTTAACTTTACAGCCTTCTAAGACGAAAGTTCAGGGGGAGAAAGAAACCTGCTGCTTTCTCACAGTTTTCTACCATGTTTTAATTGCTTTGCTCTCTATGCGACATTAGAATTTAATTCTGAGATAAAATATTTGATAGTTGTCATTAAACCATTTTTAGTATTCTGAAAGTGTTAAAACAAACTATGGTTTGAAAGTACTTCGAACAAATCAACAGTTTAAAATAAAAGGGGAAGGACGAATAAATTCTTTCTTAACTAATTTAATTGTTCAATTAGATGGGGGGGGGGGGAACTCACAAGTACAATTGAAAGCATCAAAACTAAACTATTACAGATAAAAAAGGAAATTCCTTCACCAGTTCCGGGTGGAACTTGACAAAAAAAGCTTCCTTCTTCACCCTATAAGACAAGAAGAATAAAAAGGATAAATCAGTTTTGTGTTGTGATTATAACTCCCCATCTCCGTTGTACTTTATGCATCGATGCTCCAAATCTTAATGAAGGTGCCTGGAATGGTATAATGAAGGTCTCAACGTAATCTAATATAACAACGAGGACTCTAATGAAGCTGAAAGTGATCAGAGACTGCGGATAAATGAGCCATCACTAAATGAGCCCATGAATCCGGTTGGATACGCGCGGATAGTTTGAAAGCCTTACATAAGTGCTCTATCGCAAATGTTAATTGTTATTTGAAACTGCTTTGGGATATTACTCTTGATTTATATTTGCACACGATATGCAGTTCTCTCTTTTTTTAGTACATATATTTCCATCCATCTTTGTCTTATTTTAAGCTGATAGAAGTTTCTTTTTACTTTGAGGTACTTTTTAGGGGATTCATTACTTTCTTTTTTCAGTGGTTGAAGCCCTCCGTACGTTTTCTATTCGAGAGGCTAACTCTAGTCTTTTTCCCAGTAAATGCCGTCTTAGTGTCTGAAATAGGTGTAAAAGCGAACTAAACAGTTGGTTTTGGAAGAAGGTTTTAAACTCTTCAAGAAATGATGCAGAAGTGAAGAGAACGAGCACTCAAGTTTTTTAGAGTTAGGGAAGCACTAATTACTTATGTAATGCGTTCCCGAACATGTCTGATTCAAAACCCTTTTATGTTTTTGAAACAAAGTAATTAATTTTCCGTTATGCAACTGCGTGTTTAAATTATCACAACGTGTATGTTTAAACGTAAATAGAATTTCCGTTTGTTCCGTTTTCGTCTCTTCTTTTGTAAAAGAAACGTGTATTGTGCACAATTGTTACCGTGAAAACTGATATGAATACAGTTTATGTTTATTTCAGACTCATTCCACTCATATTTGAAGCCTTCAATCTTCATCTGTTATTTTTCATTCAATATTTCAGAAATTGTTTTTCTTCTGAAGCACCATTTCTATACGAACTCAGTCCAACAGATCGCATTATTGTTGTTGTTATTATTATAAAGGAATTATGAAGATCTGGAGGGAATGAAGGAAAACAAGCCAAAGTGTATTAAAAAGAATTCGTCTGGAATAGTTAGGTTTTGTTTTTTTCGCGTCTGTGTCTTCTTATCTCTGCAGATTTTCCACCTCCTCGACTTCGTTTCTTTCTCTGCAACAGATAAATGGAAACTTCTTGCATTTATCCCAAAGGGAGGAAAGGGAGTGGGTGCAAGCTTAAGAGAAAACTTAATTGATTTTACGGCCTTCGCCCAGAAGATTTTCTTTGACGTTTATTTTCTTGCTTCCTTTCACGACTGTTTGAATTTTTAGAAAGATCTTTTGTCAGAGTTAATGTAAATGGCTAAAGTTTCTAACGTATAATTATTTCTTTGTCGTAGTAAAGTAAAGGGTAAAAGAGTACAGGTCCAGGAAATGAAAGCTGAAGAATTCTCATTTTTTTCATATATTTAACAAATATTATATTTTAGAGTGCTCTATTTTTATATCAATAAAATAAAATGTTAGTAAAATATAAAAATTATACAGAAATATATTTTTTTCTTAACATTGCAGAAATATTGGAAATAAATAAATACTGGAACTTCTCCTTCCGCTTACAAGAAAGTTGCTCTTAGTCATAAATAATTTTAATAAAATAGTTTGCTTGCAGTTCCACAATGTTCAGAGAATAATCAAATGTATTTCAAATATGTCAGCACTATATAAATTAAACTTTTGTTCACTGATGATTTTTTTTTTATGAACTATAAAATTTAGGATTAATACTAACTTCAGATGTTTTTAGACTTTGACATTTAAAATTCTTTTTGAAGCTTATTTCTTTAATTTATATATTATATAATTGTATATTATTATGACTACTATTGTATAAATATCAATAGAGTGTTTTTTTTGTGTTAATCAGCAACACTAAGCGTGTATAATTATATATATTTACCCTTTTCGCAATATTAGCACTGTATCGCATCATTCACTTACACTGCATATTTTGTACTAAATGCTCTTAGTAATTAAGTTAGTTCATAGTAAGTAAGTTAATAATTTATAATAATTATTTTTACCTTACATTTTGGCATATTGCTTGAAATTTAATTGTGAAGGGTTCTTCTAACCGGATATTTTTTTAATACATATGTTCGTACTGTAACAAAAAATGAGCACTAGTGACGGATTTTGTAAATCTCAACCACAGCCAAGTGACGAGAACATAATTCCTCTGATAGCTCATTCTCTTAAATTTCCCATACCTTACCACGCATAAATTTCAAAATCCAATTTCATTTAATGTGTTGCCTAATATGCCATTCCGCAAGAAGGAGTTAAATACAAGAATTTCACTCGTGCGACAGCGCTCACAAAGCTTGCAGCCTTAGTTATAGGATTACCGCAACCAGATATTGTAGTTCAAGAAAATGTGCAATTATGAAAAATATTTACGATAAAAAAAGTTGAAGCAATAAAATATGCCCTAAGAACTCATACAACCAGTTAAAATATTTACAAGAAATTGAGCCATTACGTACATCATTTTTTTTCGAAGAAACCTGAAATATACGCGTGCAATGCTCTTACGTTTTGAAGTCATTTCTTCAAGGCTTTTGAAAAAAATGAGCTATAGCCCTTTAAGTTTGTAAGTAATATGTCGTTTCCTTATAGGTATAAGGAAACGACATATTACTTACAAACTTAAAGGCTATATATATATATAATATATTTCATATATATATGTATATATATATAATGCATTTCTGTGTATGCAATTTTTAGGTAAGTTACCTTTTTCTCATAATGGATTTAGATTTCCTATCCATTATTTCCAAATGGTTTTTGCTCGGTGTTATCAACAGAAAGGGGGAAGGTTGGCTGGCCAAAAGGCATGTTCAACCCCACTTTTATATGGAGAAATTTTTTAAGAGGAATTTTTTTGTGTACAAGCTGTCCTAAGTCAGCAATGTTGATAATACTGTAGCATCCATTCTTTTATATTTTTATATTTTACTCTGTTATTTCAAATTTTCACATCGCCTATTAAATTCTGTTGTCTGGTTATCTAGCAATTGCTATTCTTTTAAGAATTAATCAGGTTAATTCATCTCTCTCTTGTAGAGAAATTTTGATTATATATATATATATACAGTGGTGGCAAAAAGTATTGAACACACTCATTTCTTAGCGTAATTTTTGTGTTTGACTTCATTTTTCGTTGTGAAATTATCGCACTATCTTAAATATTGTTATTGATTTTAATGTATTTTGTATGCTGATTTCAAATCTACTACTAGTTTCTTAATGACTAAAATATTTTTTGCAGTAATGCTGTCTGAACACAATAATGTGAAATATGTGCAGAATAAAACAATATAGAATAACATAATATGCAAAGAAAAATAACACGAAAATTGACAAATACAGTATATTTAATAAGCATTTTGAAATTACATTGTTGTCATATGTTAGAATATTAATATTTTATGGGCCAGCCATTTGCTTTAATTACGGCTCTACATCTTTTTGGCATGGAATCCACCAATTTCAAAAGAAGATCTTTCGTGGCAATATGGTCGAAGGAAAATATTAAAGCTTCAATTAATTCACGTTTGTTCGAAGGTTTTTTCTTTGAAATTTCATAACCAATTTTAAACCATAAGTTCTCTATCGGATTAAGGTCGGGAGACTGTCCTGGCCAGTTCATTCTATTCACGGTATGGTCTTTCAACCATTTCTGGGCTACCTTTGCACAATAACAAAGGGCGTTATCGTCCTGAAAAATCCATGACTGATTTCCAAAAAGATCTCTCGCAGTTGGTAGCAATTTATTTTGTAGTATTTCAATGTAATCTATGGCTTTCACTGTTCGGCTAACGATGTGAAGTCTTCCAACACCATGAGAAGACATGCCATTGCTTTTGTCGGGTACTTTACTGTGGGCTTCAGACACTGAGGGCTGAATTCCTCATGAGTGAGTCGTCTTACATAGGCACTACTTTGGTTGCCAGAAATACAAAACTGGCTCTCGTCACTAAATATTACCTTTTCCCAGTCTTTAATAGTAGATAATGAATGTTCCCTTGCCCACGTCAATCGCCTCTTGCGTTGAAATTCAGTCAGTAATGGTTTTGGGCGCGCTTTACAGCCTCGTAACCCAATTTCCAGCAGTCTTCCTCTAACAGTTCTTGGGCACACACTCACATTTGATGTCAAAGTCCATTGTTTCAAAATTTGCGAGGAATTAAGCTTTCTGTTTGAAAGTGAAATTCTGTGCAATAACCTGTCTTCACGTAAAGATGTTTTTCTTGGTCTTCTTGATCGCCCCCTGCCCGCAATAAAATTTGTTTCAGAAAATCTTTTCAAAGTTATCACAACAGTAGAAAGGCCACATGGTACTTTAGCAGCAATTTGGCGCATAGAATAACCTTCTTCCTTCAAATGTATTATTCTGTACCTTTTATTCTCAGGCAGATATGAAAATTTAGCCATAATTCCTATATTTCCACAAACGCACTTCAAATTGCTTTCAATACACTATTTTCCACAAGGTCACAACTGCACTCAATACAATAAACCACGTTTCACCTTTTTCTTTTTGTTGTTGCTTGAAATAACGGAGCATTTCATTGGTGGAAAACACACTCACTCATTCTTACAGTTACCTTGTGCTTTCTTGTCATGGTTTTTTCTACATATCAATGACACTATTTACTTTAGATGAAATCTAGAAACAGATTTGAAATCAGCATGAAAAAATACATTAAAATCAATAACAATATTTAAGATAGTGCGATAATTTCAGAACGAAATATGAAGTCATACACAAAAATTACGCTAAAAAATGAGTGTGTTCAGGACTTTTTGCCACCACTGTATATATATTTCAGACTAAAATATATTTATGAATATGAATGACTGAAATATATATATATATATAAAGGGGCGTTATAAATAATTGTTTCCATGTTTAAACTACTCAATGTACAATTTTGAAATTGGGTAAGCAGATTCCTTTCATACAGTAGAGATCCGCTACAAAATGAGTTTGGGGAAAATCGACCCCCAAGTGGCGTTGCAGGGGCTTAGGGGGCGTTATAGATAATTATTTCCATTTTTAAACTATTTGACGTACTGTCTTTAAATTTGATAAATAGATTCCTTTCGTTGAATAATGATCAGTTACAAAATGGGTTTTGTGAAAACAGACTTCTAAGTGGCGTTGCGGGGGATTAAGGGGCGTTATAGATAAATAAATCCGTTTTTAAACTACTTCACCTACCTGCTTGAAAATTGGTAGGTAAGTTTCTTTCATGGAGTAAATATCCGCTACAAAATGGGTTTTTAAAAAATTAACCCCCAAGGGATTGTTGCGGGGGTGGGGGGTTTAAGGGGCGTTATAAATTCCGATTTTTTAACTATTAGACGTACAGTCTTGAAACTTAGTAAGCAGATTCCTCTCATAGGGTAGAGATACGCTAAAAATGGGTTTCGTGAAAATTGCCACCAAGTGGCGTTGCGGGACTTAAGGGGCGTTATAGATAACTGTTTGCATTTTTAAACTATTAGACGCACATTCTTTATATTTGATAAATAGATTTCTTTCATAGAGTAGAGATCAGCTATAAGAAGGTTTTGTGAAAACAGTCCTCTAAGTGGCGTTGCGGGGGATTAAGTGGCGTAATAGATAAATATTTTCGTTTTTTTACTACTTCTCCTACCTGCTTGAAAATGAGTAGGTAAGTTTCTTTCATGGAGTAAATATCCGCTACAAAACGGGATTGGGGAAAATTGACCCCCAAGGGTGTTGAATAAGGTTAAGGGGGTTAAGGGCAGTTATATATAATTATTTCTATTTTTAAACTATTAGACGCACAGTCTTGAAATTTGGTAAGCAGGTTCCTCTCATAGGATAGAGATACACTACAAAATGTGTTTTGTGAAAA
>BMAO01038728.1:0-22460 GCA_019973975.1 Trichonephila clavata | reverse complement strand
TACCTTCCACGACTTTCTGCGTGGTGGGTTCGTGAGTAGATAGAGGCACATAGATAGATAGGTACGTTTGTTTACCTTCGAATTTTAATAGTGTAGGACTAGCTTTCATGGCCCGGCGTTGCACGGGCTTTTACCGAGGGTATAACTTATCCCCATGTTAATTTCCTTCTTTCTTTCTGATGCCTTCACTTTTATGTGGGTGTAACGCTTAATATGTGAGTGCCCGCCCTTGAGTGCGTATCATGGCTTTCTCGTTTAACATTTTCCCTTCTCTTCACAAAATCAGCACATCCAATAATATTTTTCGAAAATTACTTGACTTCTTTGGTTCTTTCCTCTCCCCAGGCCCGGCGTTGCACGGGCTTTTACCGAGTGAATAACTTATATATATATAATCCCCAGGGAATTTCCTTTTTCCCTCATGTCGATAGCACTTATGTGTGTGTATGCGCGCCGTTGTCAGTAATTTCTTTAACTATGTCATTAAAACTCCCTTTTTCGAAATTTGTTCTTGTGTTGGTGTGGTAATTAGGAGAGAAGGGTGTAGCTCAGGTGTCGTCCTCGTCACTTGACCATGGTTGAAAATTCAATGTCCGTCGCCAAAAACCCTCGAGTAGGTGAACAGTGCGACTTTAAAAATCACTCACTCACTTTTGAATTCTTTCGTTGGAATTTTTTAGCCCCCCGAAATGAAAACGTAGATTTCTTAAAAAATAATTGTATGATGAAAAAAGACCAGAAAAGTTGAAATTTTTCAAATTACAAAATTTCACTACTACTTTAAATCTTGAAGGAAAATTCAGAGGATTTTTTGAAATGTTCGACACACGGGAAAAAAGTTTCATGCAATTATCTTTTTTCAATGAAGAAATTATTAAATGATTTGTGACGGGTGCTTACGCGTTTCACTAATCTTCTCTTATAAACTTTTTAAATTGTATTTATTTTGACCAATCCCCGCTGAGAGCTGAAAGTGTGACTTATGCAAATAAGATAGTTTCGGGTTTAGCGAGTTCGAAAGAGATATAAAAGGGAGAAATGAAATGAAGAGTAGAGGAGTAAGGATAGAGATGACTAAGCGGTTTGATAGAGGAGGACTCCGTGTTTGGATTGAAGAGTAAACTACGTGGTTGCTTAAGAAAGTGTTTCTAAGAATTTAGTTTAACTAAGTGAAGACTGATAGCGGAAGTAAGATTATTGAACAAGATTCATTAATTTGGTTCAAACGTAATTGAAGATATCCTGGATTGAAGCCACTTCATAGTTTCTACTAGTTTCCAAAGTTCATTCCGAAGAAGATATCAGGTCTGTAATTTTTGTAGATTAGATTTAAATGTGTAGTTTGATTGTATACGTTATTCCCCTCGTGATATCAGTTAGTATTCCGTCGTCCATAATTGAATTCTGATCGCACTCCATGATAATTCATTGTTCTTAAAGTTGATTATTAATTGTGTATTTCTATCCTAAGGAAATAATAAATAACTGATTTATTATTTGAGTAGTCATTAATTATGAATCCTACATATCCAAACATAGACAATATGCAAAGGGTAATTAATATCCCTAGGGGTAGGGGGAGACTACGACAGATTAATTTAAATATTTTGAGTGTTTTATTATAATTCGTTCAAAAACTGAAACGTAACATTGACCTTCACTAATTCTACCGCGCATGCGCAAAAAACTCAAAAATCTTCCCAGTGTTTTTTTAAACTTTTCATGATCGCAAAAACGGTACTTTACGAAAATCAGAAAAAAAATTTTAAAATCCGTAATTTTTAAGCAATTTTTTCAATCTTCGTACAAATTACAGATGATATTTTTTTACACACGAAAAAAAAGTTTCGTGCGATAATTTTAATAAATAACGAAGTTATTCAACGTTGAGTAAAAATTTGGTCTACGCAGAAAAAAAGTTTTCGTCATTTTATTTTTTAAATGAATGGATCTAAAAGAGAAAGGCTTGAAGTTACTTAGTGTAGAATATCGATTTAATAACACGAAAATAAATTCATACGCAACGATTAAGAAATAATGTTCATAAAAACTCATAAAACTATTCTGATGCTTGATTTAAAAAAATCATTTATTTTATAATAGAAAGTTTTTAGGAATCTAAAATAATAAAATAATTTTCAGGTTTTCATTAATCAATCAATCGTTACTTACAGTTAGCTTAAAAATGTCTCTCTAGAACGTATTTTTATCCTAAATAATAGGCGAAATACTTTTTATTAACAAATAATTAATTTAATAATAAAATAATAGAAACATTCCTTTGATTTAAAAAAATATATTAATTTAAATCCATTATCAATAAATACTAATAAAAAAATTCTACAGATAATTCTTGAAACGTTTGGGTGTTTGATTAAACATATGTAAGTGTTAAAAATCCACTTTTGGGGGGAAAACCTAGTTATATGCTAACATTCACTGAAAAAAACATTAAAAAAAAGAATACTATTTGATAAAAACATTTAATTATTTTTATTTTAATTTTATAGTTTTTCATTCCACTCTGTGTTAATTAAATTATTTAAACACGTATCTAAGAAAAAAAGTATATTATAAAAAACTAACTTATTAATTATTTTCTAATAAAATTGATTAAAATTGCTCATTTAGCAATTAATTGTGACATACCATTTGCTTACATAATGGCAGCACTGAAAATGAAGTAAATTTCAGATCAGTGGGGATGCAGCAAGTGAATTCAATCATTGAAGAAGTTATTCAATGTGAAGTAAAAATTGAGACTACTTTTTAAAAATTCTTTAAAAAAAGAGTTTTGGGAATTTTATTTTTTAAATGAATGGATCTAAAAGAGAAAGGCTTGAAGTTAATTAGTGTAGAATATCGATTTAATAACACGAAAAGTAATTCATACCCAACGATTTAGAAATAATTTTCATAAAAACGCATCAGTTTTAACACTATTTAAAAAAATTCGAAAAAAATAGAAAATATCGTTATTTTACAAAAAAAATTATACCGTGTCGTGGCAAAATAAATGATCTTTCCGATTCTGTAATTATTTTTTGTCTAATTTCGACACCGAAAATTAGATGACAATTTTAATATGGTGGAAAACGTAAGATTACCGCTTGGCCGAAACGGAAGGGAAGTTCCGCCAAGTAAACAACCGGCAGGAGTAAAACAATTAGGCGTTTTAAGGTTTTTAATTAATATCTTTTTTAACTAATTACAATATCGGAATATAAATAGGCAATACGGCTTCCCCGGAAAATTCCCGATCTTTTGGTACCTTCCGCGACTTTCTGCGTGGTGCTGTTCGTGAGAAGATAGACGCACATAGATAGATACGTTTGTTTACCTTCGAATTTTCATAGTGTAGGACTAGCTTTCATGGCCCGGCGTTGCACGGGCTTTGACCGAGTGCATACATATGTGCATTGATAAAAAAACGTACAAAATGACAAATGAAACTCATAAAGTGTCTTTTTTGAAACTAAATTTTTAAAAAAAATAAAGATAATCAGTTTTATAATACTTTTAAAAATATATGGCTAACTATGTTTTGCTCATTATTTTACATATGCGTATAAAATTTTTCACATATTCAAGAAATATTTTTATAAGAATTCATAAATTTATTGGTAATGAATTCAGTGGTATGAAATTTCCTGAATGAAATCAAAAACTATAATAATTATATAAAATGAGTGAGTTTGTTAATCATGAAACAGTTATGAAATAGCAATATAATAAGTAACAAAATATAACATGCATGCTGCTATTTCATGTTTAATTATGTTTTGTTTATTATGGTACATTTGTGTGTAAAATATTTTTCATATTGAATAAATATTGCTGTAAGAAGTGGTATATAAATGAAAAAATGTATTACAAAATGATATTATGTTCAGTAAAACAAAAACAAAAATACTTTGAAATTAAAATTACTTTTGTAACCTGAAAGAATGCTTGAAGTATTACAAGGCTCGGGAAATAGACTGGCAATTAATAATGAAGTATATAATTGATGAACATTGCTATTAGTCTTTCTACGGAAATTATGCTTATTTAACTGAATACACCTTTTTTTTAACAGTTAAAAAAACATGATAAATGAAATTGATAATAACAGTATCCATTTATTTAATTTTTGTAACATAACTACCTTTGTATTGGAAAAAAAATTGTGTGGAACCATTAGCCTGTGCATTAAATATTATATTTAAAGTACAGTTTCCAGAGTGAGGGGTGAGGACCCTGTTCCACATTTCACTCCACAATACACAAAATAAGTGTTTACATAAAAAACTGTTTTAATAGTTAATTATGTATACACTTATCTTGCATTATTAATGTCTACATTTTTAAATTTTTAAGGGTACCAGCACATCATACACTTTAAAAAAGAAATTGACTTTTGCAATTGCAGTTTTAAGAAATTGTGCATATTTTTCAGAATCAAAAAATACTAACGCACATATGTACATTGAAAATTGTCTATTTATTTTCTCTTTTTAAATTTCAGACAACCCTTTTCTTTGAGTCAGTCATAAGAACGGATCCAACCTTGGACCAGAGCAGTCCAGTGAAATGGACGTTTTCAGGGGGAAGGAGTTGTGACGTCGTCGCAATGGAGAAAGCGCTCTATTCATAAACATTTCCACAGCCGGGGAACACGTGTCTTTGGTGGTATTGTGTTGTATCAGACAGCTGGACCGTCGGTGACGGTGTGTCTGGCGGACACTATGGGCCAGGCATCGCTGCATTATTTTCTATTCATGGGCAGTGACAGTACGTCTTGAATGCTGGCGCCTCTGCAGGCTGCGGCGAGGTGTTTGAAGTGCCAGATGTCAGCCGGGCCCTTGTCGCCGGGAACCTTTGAGAGGGACCGGACTTTTGTCATCTCTGCACGAATGGATGACGTGCAAGACCGTTGGTGCCGGGTGCAAAACCCTGAGGTCGGCCAATGGCGATTGATGAGGGGCGTGGAGTGAACCCGCCCCTAGAGTTTAAAAGAGTGGACTTCGAAAAGAGAGGGGACTCCCGGGCAGACTCCGAAGAAGACTCCTGATAGACTACCACGACAGATTCCCGTAACTGAACCCTGCGGACGGAGGAAGAGACCCCGGACAGACTCGAACTAGGCATTCTTTAATAATTAGCTTAGGGTACATTTTCAATGTTGTGCCACGACGTTACAGTGCACTTTAAAAACACTATACAATTCCAAATTCTTTTTACTTATATACTGTGCATGTAGTAAACCTATTTTTTCAGTCGAAAAGTACATAGTTTTTAAAAAAATAGTTTTATGTATGTTGTGTATAAACATATACTGTTTATATACATATAAATTATTGATATCTAATTGATACATATAAATTATTGATATCTAATTGATACATATAAATTATTGATATCTAAGTTCACCCATAAGGAATTCGATTGTATTGAAAAATATATTTATACCTGTATAACTCTTACCTCTTGATATAAAAAGAACCTCAAATTATATATATATATAATAATTTATAATAATCTCTAAAATTTTGAAGTAGAATGATGTTTTCCACTCTCGTAACTCAATAACTAAGTGGATTTCAGCAAAACCAATTTTCAGGTGGATCTTTACTCTTTAAAATAAACGTGCGTGTCAAATTTCAAATCTAAATCTAATAGAGCAAAAACGGAATTTTTATAATCAATACGCCCTGTAACCCCGTTGAGATTCTATTTCCAAAATAACCTTTCTTAGCGGATTACATTTCAACAAAAGAAACATTCAAACCAAATTACATTACTATAGTCCTAATATTTCAACAACGAGAATATTTTCGTCAATAAGCCCCTGTAAACCCCCCCCCCGCTACCTCCAGGAATAGATTTATGTAAATCCATTCTTAGTGGATCTCTATTCAACAAAGAAGCATGCTTGTAAAATTTCAAGTTTTCGGGTCTAACAATTCAAAAACAGGAAATTTTTTTCTATAACTTTCCTTAACCCTTCGTTACCCTCCTCCTCTCCCCCCCCTTGGTGGTCGATTTTCGCAAAACTCTTTGGTAGAAGAATTCTGCTCCATGAAAGGAACATACCTACCAATTTTTCAGCAGGTAGATCTAATAGTTTATAAACGAAAATATTTATGTACTACACGCCTTAATTTCCCAATTTACAAGTTCCCACTTATGGGTCGAAGCCGAAAAGAAACATATATTTGTTGCAATATATTTGTCCAAAGTTCACGATTTCAGTTGCAACTTCAACTGATTGTACACCAACCAGATTGTGCAGCACACGGTAGAGAATTAGCGAATTTATATTTTTTTCTTTTAGAAGAGCTTGCACACCATTATATCGACCGGACATATTAGCAGCGTTGTCAAATGACTGTCTCCTACAATTATCCAATAGCAGTCTATTGGTTTCGAAAAATTCTTGTAGAGAATTAAAAGCATAGCTAATTCTGTGGGTCCTGTTTTAAAATTCGTTGGGGACTCTTTTTTGGAGCCCCTTAATATTTTACGATATTTTGCTTTTGGGGGCCCTGGAGCTTGGGGTCCTCGTATCATTGATACGGCAGTAGCTAAGCCCCTGAAATAAAATATCAGCCAGTGTGACTACTAAACTTAATTAATGTGACTCATCTTTCATACACTATTCCCCGAAAATAATATCGTAGGACAATAGCAAGTTGGTCATTGAGGGACAAATCTGATGTTGAATCAATCCCAATTGAATAGTGCTTTGTGTCATCATTATTTGAGTTGTAATCGTTTTAATGATTTGCTTGCCCATGATTTCAATTATTTGCTCATATATTGTTTTTGATGAGAATGATATTAACGATTTTGGTTGTAATTCCCGTCGTTCATTATGTTCACGAATGAATGGGTCGAACTCGGTTGGCAGTTCCAGGTCACCCATAAAATTACCGACATGTGAGGAGAACCAAAAGCTTCCTCAACACCTCTAAATGCAAAACTTCTTATAGCCAAATACTTTACTACCACGATAACATGTTCGAGGGTACCGTGGTAATATTCTGTGTGTGTGTGCATATCTTTTATTAGTTTCTCTTCTGTAACTGTTTATCTAAAACAGACTTATTTTCTTTTCGTGTCAACCAAAGTAACATTGAATTTTTATGTTCAATAGAATTTTCATGATTTTATAAACAACTTGTTACATGTTTCCAATAAGAAAAGCCGGTTGTGTATCGAAAATTTGTTTCAGAAAAAAGCGCTTGTAAGTCAAACAAAACCCACTACCAATACTAGTTAAATAACATAGTCAAGATCTTTCCAGCACTTAGCCATTTTTAAGTTTTTTAATGAAATGATTATTCGAAAATTATCTCTTTTAAATTCTCTTACTGAAACATAATGTATATTGTTTGGATTTTTATTTTGAAAATAACTCATTTCATGTTAAAAGACATAATCAGTAAAATTGTTACTTAGCGATTCAGATCACGAACCCAAGTCAACGTATTTCTCAAACTGAAACCCAACATTTTCTAAGAACTTTTCGGTGGTGAGAATTACTGATTCCTCTGACTGAGCAATATCTTTTTCTGAAGGCTGCTGGTCATCGAGATCTAGCATATTTTCATCATTAATATTTTCTTGTTATGTTTCTCCGTTTTCTTTAGCTAAGTTCCTTTCCCTTTCGCTTGTTAATGTATCTGCGTTTGTTATATTCTTGTTATTTTGTTCCATTATAAAAAAAGTTGAAATTTTGAGGCAGTTAATTTTTTCTCTCGATTTAACAGTAATTTTCGTTTTTCCGCGCTCCAATTTTTTATTTTCAGCCTGACATATTTATATTTCTAACTAAGAGGACTTGATTTTCCTGAAAATTAATTTAAAAGTCTAGATCATAAAGTTAGGATAAAACATCCGACTGTGCTTAATAAATTAAAAATAATCTAACAAATTTTTTTAAAAAAATATAGTATATTTCTGAGATAATTAAAAAAAAAAGAATCTAATTTATTTCAAAAAATAAAATTCATTGTCTATACTTGCTAAAACCTAAGACGTTG
Organism: Trichonephila clavata; assembly: GCA_019973975.1. Lineage (NCBI taxonomy): Eukaryota > Metazoa > Arthropoda > Arachnida > Araneae > Nephilidae > Trichonephila > Trichonephila clavata. The sequence goes on along the minus strand of BMAO01038728.1, from coordinate 14,433 downwards.
ATTATTATTATTTATGCACCCATCAGTTTAAAGGAGATATTATACAATAAAAAACCTTAGAATTATTTGCTCCACTTTAAATAAATATTGTTTTTCCCTTGCAATCCACTATTTGCTGTTGCTATCTATATTTAAAAAAAAAAAACGATTTATTACGAAAATCAAGACCACGCTTTATTTTTATGCATAATATTCGCCGGGAAATCTCCATAATCACCATAAAAGGATTGTTATTGTTTTAATTCCTATAAAAGTAAAATTAAGCTACTCATCACAAATTTTAAGACAACGCACATATTTACAGGAAATTCTGATGTTTTCAATCTTTGAAAATACAGAAAATATACTTAATCATAACTTCAATATCATCTTGCTTAAAAAATTTGAAATGTGTATTGGTGCTTAATTTTTTATTTGAAATTTGAATAAACAGGTGACTAAGTATCTTTTAATTTCTTATATTATGCCCTGGACACAGCACAAAATCAGCATATTATTGTAACTTATTATTGCAAAAAAATAAATGGCTACAGAAATCCTGCAATTGCGTTTGTATAAATGCTTGATGCTCGTCGGCGTCGTTCTATGATAGAGTCTCTGTCTATTAATTATTAATTTCCGCGTATTCGGTGGTAGGGAGGGAGAACAAAAGGAAATTGCTCTTGTACTTGGAAAAAAAATTTTTGGTATTTTTTTCGCTGGTATTTTATTTTTGATTTGTACTTTTTTTTACTGCTTTGTTATTTTGATTGTAAGCGTCTTTTCTGTTTGTTGTCTTCAGGGGGGAACGGGGCCCCCTAGAACCCCGGGGCCATGGGCTGCAGCCCATTAAGCCCATACGTAGATCCGGCCTTGTTCCGACCCAACGCTTTAGACAGACTCTTCCAAAATAGATAATGACCCTCCCCCCTCCTATAGTTGTGGACATCGGTTCTTCCTCTTCCCGGCGGGAGTCCTATGCCTTCAGGGCCGGTTCTACGTATGGGCTTAATGGGCTGCAGCCCAGGGGCCCCCGGGTTCTAGGGGCCCCCGATCATCGTTGAAGATAACAAACAGAAAAAGATGCTTACAATCAAAGTAATAATAAAATAAAAAACCAGTAAAAAATACATTTAAAAAATACCCGAAATACCATACCAAATTATTTTTATTTTCGAGAGCAAGAGCACAATTTACTTATGTTCTTCCGCCTTACCACCGAATACATGGAAATTAATAATTAATAGACAGAAACTCTATCATAGGACGGTGACGATGAGCATCGAGCACTTATACTAAGGTAGCGGCACTTTTTCTGTAGCCATTTATTTTTGTGCAATAGATGCAACTAGGTTTTGGGCCCCAAAGCGGATCTTACAAAGGACTAAAAAACCACAGCATAACATAGGCTTTGGCTCCCAGGAACCTTGGGGCCCCGGAATGCTGGGTTGCAGGAGTGTACGTTACGCCATTGAAGTGAAAGGGAATGGAGCTTAGTCAAAGAAAACGGAGAAGCAAAACAAGCAAATATTAATGAGGAAAATATGCAAGATTTCGATGACCAGCAGCCTTTTGAAAAAGAAATTGTTCAGCTAGAGAATATCAGTAATGCCCCAACCGAAAGTGTTACGGCAATATTGGGTTTGAGAAAAACGTTGACGTGGGTTCGTGGCCTAAATCACTATGTAATAATTTTATTGATTGTATCCTTTCACATGAAATGAATTATTTTCAAAATAAAAATCCAAACATTCTGTTTCAATATTCAAATATTCTGTTTCGGTAACAGAATACAAAGGACAAAAGAGATCATTTTCGAACAATCATTTAATTAAAAAAAATGGCCAAGTGCTGGAAAGATCTTGGCTATGTTATTCATTTAATATTGGTAGTGTTTTTGTTTGACCTGTAAACTTTTTCTAAAACAAATTCTCAATACACAGCCGACTTTTCTGATAGGAAACTCTTAACAAGTTGTTTAGAGAATAAGGAAAATTCTATTGAACATAAAAATTCAGTGTTAGTTTGGTTGACACGAAAAGAAAATAAGTCTGTTTTACAAAGGGAGGGCATGAGTAAGGAAATTCATTTGGGAACGAGACTTTGTGTATTAGCAGTACTCCTTTAGGACAGTGGTCTTCAAACTTTTTCAACTCATGGAACCCCTAGAACTTGTAGGTGCTTTCGTGTAGCCCTGGAACTTGAAAGTGCTTTCCTGGACACATACGACGAAAAATATGTCTCAAAGTCATATTTCAAGTAGGTCAAAATGTTACAGGCACTTCATGTAAAAGCACTTGTAAAAAGTATTTGTATTTATTATTAAAAAAATTCTAATCTAATTTTGTTAATATATAATTTACTCATTAATAATATTAATATATGATTTATAAGTGTCACCTATACATGCATTATACTTAGAAACGTAGATATGTGATTCCTTTTTTTCATACAGTCGAAGTCTAGGTCTGTTGAGATTAAGTGCAATCGCATTACTTATTTTGAGTTTAATTTGCTTTTATACTTTGTTTTTGTCGCCACTTACGTTGAGAAATATATTTCACTTGAACACAATGTTCTGAATGGCATAAAAATGTTTATAGATGTGTGAGAAATCCCGTGTATTTTTCATGAGAGAGAATTTGAAACCTAAAATTTAGAAGCTGTTCTTGCTTAAATTTAGATTTTAACATCAACTTTGTTAACATGTTATTTGTTTTCCTTCATTATAGGTGTTGTTTTCCCCAAATGTAAAAAGGCACATTTTCCATTAGAAAACTATTTAGTTTGCATGACATTGTGCTAACTAACAAGTATAAAATTATCTCGTGGAACTCAAGATAATCAACAATAGAATATTCACAATCAGTAGAAAGTATATATATATATATATATATATATATATATATATATATATATATTAAACGCGTTTTATTATTCTTTTATTTTATTATGTTCAAAAAGTGTTGTAAAATAAAGTTATTACATATGAATAAAATTTTCAGTTTTAATGAATAGGGGGAGGGGCGATGATCTTTAGATACTTGTAACTTATAAACTTCATAGAGAACGTGAATCCATTTTGCATACATATTTATTTCTTCTAGATTTCTTATTGTGACTCATGGTATGTCTTGTGGAACCCCAGGGTTCCGTGGAACACAGTGGAACCACTGCTTTAGGATGCTTAACCCTCAATGTAATAGTGTCGAATGGGCAGTCAATTTGGAGAAAATAGCAATCGAAATTCATACTATATAATTCGTTTTATACATTGGTCAGCTCAATCGATGCAATGGCTTAGGTGATAGCGCGCCTGCATTTTTTGCGATCGGTCAGGGCTCGAGTCGTGTGGTAGACTTGCTTTTTTTCCCAACTAAATAATTTTTCTTATCAAATATTTTTGTAAAATAATTGTAATAATAAGATATAAACAATTTTACATATTATAAAACTCTTTTTTTTATCTAATTATAAAACTATTTGTAATTATTTTACTTTTTAATTACAAAATACATATATAAAATATAATTTAATATAATATATTTTATAATAAATATTATTTATTAATAATATAATAATAATTAATATTATAATAATAAATTAATATTATAATATATTTATAAAATATAATATAAATTAAGCTTGTTTTAAATAAATTTATTTAATTGTAAAAATAATTAAATGATTTGAAAAAAAAAACAAAGCAAGTCGATCGCGTGACTCGAAGTCTGGCAGACCGTGCGGAATGTAGTTGCACTATCACCTATGTCACTGTATCGCTGGAGCTGAACAAAACTCAATTGTATAAAAGCTAATTACGAATTTCGAAGGCTATTTTCTCGGAACTGTTTGTTTGTTTGTTCGGTGCTTTTATAGTGACGGTTCAACACCCTAAAGAAGTAGTACTATTACACAAAATCTCGTCCCCAAATGAATTTCCTTAGTCGTGCCCTCCACTTCTTAAATAAACAGTTACAGGAGCAACTAAGAAAAGATGCATGGTGTAATATTACCACAATGTCCTTAAACGTGTTATTACGGTAGTACAGTACTTGGCTATAAGAGGTTTAGCATTTAGAAGTACCGAAGAAGTTTTTGGTTCTTCCCATAATGGTAATTTTATGGGTGTCCTGGAACTGCTAGCAGAGTTCGATCCATTCGTTCGTTAACATATTGAAGAGCGACAGCTACGAAAATCGTTAATTTCGTACTTATCAAAAACGATTTATTAGTAAATAATGGATATCATGAGCAAGCAAATCATTAAAACAATTATATACTCAAATAACGTTTACACAAAGTACTGTGCAATCGTGATTTTACATCAGAAAATTTAAATTGGTTAGAATCAGAATTCTAAATTTTCTCAGTATTCATGACATCTCCCGAACGAAATTTCGGAAAAATGTGAAAACTATTAATTGCAATAACTTTTGATCTAATTGGAATTTTGAAGAGAGCTACATATTTTCGGGATCAGCGTTGGATTTCACATAAGAATATACAGTTTCGTTAGAATCAGAGATGGAAATTTTTCGGCATTCATGACATTTCCCGAACCGAAATATAGGAAAAATGTGAAAAATAATAATTGCAATAACTTTTGGTCTAATTGGAATTTTTTTGAAAAGCTACAGGTATGTTCGTGATCAGCGTTGGATTTTACATAAAAATTTTGAGTTTGGTTAGAATCAGAATTAAAAATGTTTTCGGTATTCATGATATCTCCCGAACCGAAATATATAAAAAATGTGAAAAATAATAATTGCAATACCTTTTGATCTAATTGGAACTTTGAAAAGCGACACATATATTCGTGATCAGCGTTGGATTTTACATAAGAATTTTGAGTTTGGTTAGAATCAGAGATGGAAATTTTTTCGTTATACTTGACATCATCTGAGCTAAATATTGGAAATATGTGAAAAATAATAATTGCAATATCTTTTGATCTAATTCGAATTTTGAAAAGTGCTACATATATTCGTGATGAGCGTTGGATTCTACATAAGAATATAAAGTTTGGTTAGGAACAGAGTTGGAAATTTTTTCGGTATTCAAGACATCTCCCAAGCAAATATCGGTAAAATGTAAAAAATAATAATTGCAATAACTTTTGATCTAAGTGAAATTTTGAAAAGCACAACATATATTCGTTATCAGCGTCGGATTTTACATAAGAAAATTGAAATTGTTTAGAATCAGAGTTGGTACTTTTTTCGGTATTTTTGATATCTCCAGAACCAAATATCGGAAAAACGTAAAAAATAATAATTGCAATAACTTTTGATCGAATTGGAATTTTGAAGAGTGCTACATATTTTCGTGATCAGCGTTGGATTTCACATAAGAATATTAAGTTTGGTTAGAATCAGAGTTGGAAATTTTTCGGTATTCATGACATCTCCCGAGCCAAATATCGGAAAAATGTGAAACATTATAATTGCAATAACTTTTGATCTAATTGGAATTTTGAAAAGCTACAGATATGTTCGTGATCAGCTTTGGATTTTACATAAGAATATTGAATTTGGTTAGAATAAGAGATGGACATGTTTTCGGTATACTTGACATCCTTTGAGCCAAATGTCGAAAAAATGTGAAAAATAATAATTGCAATAACTTTTGATCTAATTGAAATTTTGGAAATCGCTACATATATTCGTGATCAGCGTTGGATTTCACATAAAAATATTAAGTTGGTTAGAATCAGAGTTGGAAATTGTTTCGGTATTCATGACATCTCCCTAGCAAATATCGGTAAAATGTGAATAAGAATAATTGCAATAAATTTTGATCTAATTAGAATTTTGAAAAGCACTGCATATATTCGTGATCAGCGTCGGATTTAAATAAGAAAATTCAGTTTGGTTAGAATCAGAGTTGGAAATTTTTTCGGTATTCGTGACACACCCGAGCCAAATATCGGAACGGTTGTGAAACATAATAATTACAATAACTTTTGATAAAAATGAAATTTTGAAAAGCACCTCATGTATATGTTATCAGCGTTGGATTTGACATAAGAATATTTGGTTTGGTTATAATGAGAGTTCAAAATTTTTTCAGTATTCATGACATCTGCGGAGCCAAATATTTTAACACCGGAACGTATGTGAAAAATAATAATTGCAATAACTTTTGATGTAATTCGAATTTTGAAAAGCACTACATATATTCGTGATCACTGTTGGATTTTACATAAAAATATTGAGTTTGGTTATAATTAGAATTCAAAATTTTTTGGTATTCATGATATCTTCCGAGCCAAATATCGGAAACTTGTGAAATATATTTATTGCAATAACTTTTGATCTAATTGTAATTTCGAAAAGCGCTACATATATTCGTTATCAGCGTTGGATTTTACATAAGAATATTGAGTTTAGTTAGAATCAGGGTTCTAAATTTTTACAGTATTCGTGACATCACCCGTGCCAAATATCGCAAAAATGTGAAAAATAATAATTGCAATAACTTTTGAACTAATTCTAATTTTGAAAAGCAACACATATTTTACTGTTCAGCGTTGGATATTCAATAAGAATATTGATTTTGATTAGAATCGGATTTGGAATTTTTTTCGGTATTCATGACATCTCCCAAATTGAAAATCGAAAATATGTGAAAAATAATAAGTGCAATAACTTTTGATCTAATTGGATTTTTGAAGAGAGCTACACATTTTCGTGATCAGCGTTGGATTTCACATAAGAATATTCAGTTTGGTTAGAGTCAGAGATGGAAATTTTTTCGGTATTCATGACATTTCCCCAGCAAAATATTTTAACACCGGAACGTATGTGAAAAATAATAATTGCAATACCTTTTGGTGTAATTGGAATTTTGAAAAGCTACAGATATTTTCATGATCAGCGTTGGATTTTACATAAGAATATTGAGTTTGGTTAGAATCAGGATTAAAAATATTTTCGGTATTCATGATATCTCCCGAACGAAGTATAGGAAAAATGTGAAAAATAATAATTCCAATAACTTTTGATCTAATTGTAATTTCGAAAAGCCACACATATATTCGTTATCAGCGTTGGATTTTACATAATATTGAGTTTGGTTAGAATCAGGGTTCTAAATTTTTTCAGTATTCGTGACATCTCCCGAGCCAAATATCGGAAATATGTGAAAAATTCTAATTGCAATAACTTTTGATCTAATTCGAATTTCTAATGATCTAATTCGAATGATCTAATACGAAATCTCGAGAAAACCAAAGCAGATGGAATTCATGGAAGCGGAAACAAAGGTCCTTTTATAATGGAAGGGAGGCGGCCCATCTACATTCGTCGGTGCATGCCATCGAAATTTTTCGAACGGCCGATGAACCGCCACCGGTACCAACCGACCAGTGTTTCCGTTTCTTACATGTGTGTAGAGAGGTTCAACTGATTTTCTCCTTTGTGCTGCTCTTGTCTTTTGGAGTTTTAGTCCGTTTGACTTTTTCTCCATTTGTTCCAGTCCAGATGTATCTGGTTTCATTCCTTCGTCTATTCCCATGCACCGAACTTCACCAAAGGCGGCACTCGAATTCGAGTGGACCTTCGGAGGCCATTAGCAGAACCAGAGACTGGTTTGGGGGTGACCCGCCTCAAGTTCTTGACGCTGCCACTGTAGGTGGCATTGCTCCATTCCCTTGTATTTGGGAGAAAGACTGAATCATCCTCATCATCATCATCGCTTTCAGGTCTGATTCTTTTTGTCCAGGCAGAGCCTCTGGTTTCTGAAAGTTTTCTTTTTCTATCTTCCATCTTGTTTTTATTCCTTTCAACCTGAAAGAAAAATTAGCAATTGTTATTCATTGCCTAGGAACCTATTAATTGAGGACAGATTTCCTATTGTTACTACAGTGGAATAAGACCCATTAATTTAACTCTCCGAATTAGCGGTGATTGAATGACCATTTTTATTTTAAAGAATAATTCACACTTGACCATTAAATATAGTAACATTACCTTTGAGAAATTTTTACGATAAAAATAACTTAATTTTAGATGAATATCTAAAGGCGTGTCTTCAACTAATGCTCAAATTTGGAATTTTCAAACAGAAACCTATTCTAATTTCCATTTAAATTTGTGACGCTGCAACACAACCCTTTTGTTTATTTCAAAGCATTTTCAAAAATTCCAGAAGTCCCAAAATAGGCATTTTGAATTTGGATATGCAAAGAATATAAAACTTAATAAGCATTACAGCATAGGAGTCTTGAAACGTAGCGTATTTTTACTGGAAAAAAATGCAGTCAAATGAAAAACACACAAACTTGTAGTGTTACTAAATATGTTTTCTGAAGAACAGTGAAGTCAGAATAAAATATTTATGCCAAAAGTTTTTTACTGTAAAAAAAATGTTCCAATTCTCTAAAACTAAAGTATTATTATAATATTTACTTTTACTGTAAAATTTTTCCAATTCTTTAAAAAAAACAAAGATGAATTTGCCATCTCTAATTCGAAAAAATAATTGAGACAAAAATGCAAAAAAATCCAATAACTAGAATAAAAAACAGAACAAGCGCATGGTGCTTGCAGTGTTCCAATTCAACCTAAGAATTTTACCTTAAAATTGCGAAAACTAAATATCAAAAAAGGATCATCTATCTTTTTCAAAGAAACAGACATTAAATCAATTCTGAAATGAAAAATATCACCGGCACTTTGTATTTCTTATTTCAGAATGTCATAACACAAAATATAGAAACAGTTATCAAATATGCCACAAATGTACCGATAGGCAAAATTAAAATATATTCTTTCAAATTATCCTAAAAATTTCACAAATAGGAAAATTAAACCATGGCAAAAGAGCTACTGTTACCCACAAATTTACTAAAAAATCTTCCTAAAAACTCTCCAGCTGTTTCGAAGATTCTTTAAAAGAATCGAAAGTACATAATATAAAATTTATCGCATAACGGTGGATTAAAGTATCCACTGCAATGTGCCCGTCATTTATTTGCGCCTTAAAATTTGTGTAAAACAGCAGCCCACCCCCTATTGTGTTTCAAAGAAAAGTTTCAACATTTTACTTTATAAAATGAAATACTATTATATACCTATTCTTATTTTCAAAGGAGTTATATCTTCATCATACAAGGCAGTAATTTCAAACGTGAAGGATGGAATTAATTTTACCACCAATTAAGTTTCTTAACTGAATATGCCCTAGAAACGTCTCTTTCTCAAACACAAACAGCCGTTTCTGTCCTCAAGGAAGGAAGGAGAGAATTAAACTAGGGAAAGCATTGTAGATATTGTAAATTTATTTTATTTCATATATAGGTCATCGATACAGTGCATTCACACATACAAGGTATGGCTAAAACGCATCAGAACTTGTGAATTTTCATGAGCAATGCAAGAACAACATCATTATTGACAGTGGAAGGAGTTCATGTACATGCTTGAATTTTAACTCCGTGTTCAAGCGCGCCATCTTTCTGATCAATTTGTTCAGCTATTTCATGTTCGATAGCCAATGTAGCTAAGCCATTTAATCTATCTTTAGAATTTGTGAACTCTAAGAAATATTTTATTAATTTTAATTTTGAGAAACTAATATCTACACTTGCTATTTCATTTATTTTACTTTATTTGCTAATAAGTTTGGCAAGATTTGGAGAATTCTAAAACAGAAAAAAACTTCAACTGCGTTTTTTTTTTTTGCCTGCTAAAGCCGAAAGTGACATTATCTCATCTGCTCTATCAAGCGCGTTTACATCCAATGATTCTCCGTCAGTCAACATCATTTCTAAATTTTTACAGTTTTTAATTAATTACTGTCAGTACTCATTAAATTAAATCTGCATTCCAAGGCATTAACCGCTTCGTCCAATGTAAAAAAATAAAACTCTATCTTGAATTTTAATTTAGGATATTCCATCGGATCATATTGTGCTTCATAATTCAAATTTACATTTTTCCGTCGAACTCTGTGGCATGGCTGCATCACCTCAAAGTTAGCAGAGGTATCAATCTCGACGGCCAGTTCTTTTGCAACACAGTGCATTTTATCAAAAGCCCATCCTTAAAAAAATCTTTACAATTTCTTGAGAGTTCCATAGCAGATGGTAAATCGTAATATTTTGTTTTCAGTAGCTTGCTTATTGGATTTTAATTCAAATAGAGATTTTATACCAAATAATGATGGTCATAGGAACTTGAATTGTTAAGAAGAATTTAATAAGCCAGAGGCCTCATCTCTTATAGAGTTGTCAATTTCAGCATTTTTATAAAAACTAAGCATCATAAAAACCTCCCAATTGATAACTTAAGGGCTTAATAGCCTCTATTCAGCTATCCCAGCTATTTACACGAAGTGGCTTTAAAGTTTTATGCCCTTTATACATTTTAATAATATAACCCAACGCAAAGTTGATGGGGAAAAAAATATTTTTTAGCTATATTAAAAAAAAGTACAGGCTTCTAAGGATGCTTTGCCATGTCATTAAGGACCAAATTTAAAGAGTGGCTACTACATGGCACATAGATTGTTCACGGATTTAACGCTCTTATATTAAATGAGCCCCTGATTTCTCGCCTTTTATATTCACTCCTTTATTGTAGGCCTGCCCCCGCATATCTAGCAAATTTAACCCTAATTTTATTTAAGTTTCTCAACTATTAAATTTGAAAGTTCTCTTCCAGTTAATTTTTCAACTGGAAGGAAACAAAAAAAAAAAACTCCCATTAGTTTTAACGATAACTTCATTAGAATTAGATTTCTCAATACATGTATACCTTACCATAAATGTCATTTGCTCAATCTTGCTGGCATCAGGGGCGCAATCTAAAATTATCGAATAATATTTAGCCTGTTTAATTTTATGAACAATGTATAATTTAATATTCTCAAAAATATTCAGAACGAGGTAATTTCTCTTTTATCCCTTGATAGTGTACTTTAACTTCTTCAAAATTTTCCATAACAAAAAAAAAGTATTTTTAAAATTTGGTCCAAATGCCGCCCCGGACATGGGTCCGGTTTGTCCGGCACTAGAGCCACCCCTGATTATGTATACAGACGCACAGCTTTACCATGTCTCAGGAGACTGTCCTTGCGCAGGATACTGGCACATAACTTTATTTTGTCTACAAACACCGTCTTCATTTAGTGAGTGAGTGAGTGATTTTGGGGTTTATTGGCGCAAGAGCCGATTTCGGCTATACTGCGCCAAACATTTGTTTTAATATCTGTGGTCTAGACGGGAAGAGAAAGAAAGAATGAATTGAATGACAAGAAAGAGGGTCGAAAATAGAGAAGGATCACTAGGGTACCTCGGGTTCGTGAAGCCCATGTTTACCAAAGGCAGTAAACCCCGTGGGAAAAGGAAAAGATCACTAGGGCACCTCGGGATTGTGACACCCGCACTCACCTAAAGAAGGTGAGCCCCCTGAGGGGCCGTCTTCATTTAGAAAGCTGGCGCATTTATTGAGTCTGCAAGGCATTACTCTGCTTTCGCCCACCGTTTTCTCTTAAGAAGCTAACTTTTTAATCGTATTAAAATCGCTTTACTTTGTCTTCAGGAATTATTTCGAAAACGATATCCGAATTATTTTTTGTTCATTTCATTAATAAAAATATGATCATATTATCTCTAACCACGTTTGATAAAAAAGTTATTAGCTTTAATGTCTTATAGTTATTCATTTTTTTAATTTTTAATTTTAAATCACTTTTAAATAATAATGTGCCCCAATTATTTATTCTTTATTTTCCACAAATATATATCTCGCAAATGTATTATCGTTAAGAAATGTCTGGAGTAAAATTGCAACAGTAAGTTTTTTCTCTTCAATTATAAAAGCATTTTAAGTATTTCTAAAAACAAACATTTTACCCCCCCCCCCCAGTAACAATTTCTTCATTTTTGACTCTTCCAAATAATTTGGTAAAATATGGAATGTGACTGCATGCAACTTTAACAGAGCTAAACTTTGCTATTTTATCAAAAAAAATATATTGCAGGTATATATATGTATAAAAATATCTGTGTGTCAGAAAATATGCAAGGGAAGGTGACAATTGGAGTCCGAATAATATTATTAACGATATATATATATAGGTTGATGTCTTTAAATAAGAAATAAATGAACCATAACATTGCTGCATTCAATAAAAAGGGGAAAGTTTTGACATTTTACTAACAGATGACAGAACGATGGATATTTCCTCAGCAAAATAGAAGACTCGTACGTTTTATAATTGTCGTTAATATTTAAATTTTTCACAAAGTAAAAAAAAATACTACAAGACAATCCAGTATAAAAATATTCAAATAAAAGTAATTAATAATTTTCAATAATAATGTTCCTTTTAGTACTAATTAAAATTTGCATTCTTAAAATAAAAATTTGTTTTTGGATTTTAATTTCATTTCTATTAAATTTGAATTAATTCGTCTATCAGAGAGAAGATGTCGCTCCTGAATACGTTCAGCAAGTACGTATATTCAGCATCAGAGATATCAAAAGAATATAAAAAAGATCATCTAAGAAAATTTTAAATATTGGTTCATGTATAAATATACTCCTTTGACCCATATTACTTTGGAAAAAGCTGAAATTTTGCAAAATAAATCTCTTCATTTTGCAAAAACATGCATTGATGCTGCTTAACTTTGCAATCTTTACAGGACAACTCGTTTTCAAATACTCTGTACCAGAAAAAATTGCTAATAATTCAGCTGATAAATATCAGCTAAAATACCAATAAGGCAAAAATACGAACTCTTGCGTTCGTGGTCTAACAAACGTTCACGCGTTTATTAATATTACTAGCTTTTACCCGTGGCTCCGCTAAGGTAGATGTCTTTAAATAACCGTGAAAGTCGTAATCATTATCAATAGAAAGTAAATAAAATAACATAGTAATATTTTTATTGCTTGACTGGAGCTATTAAAATTTAAAGATTCTAAAATTGAGCTTAGTTCAAAAAAACTGAAAACATAATTATTATAATAAATTAACAACAAAAATTCAATAACTTAAAATATTAAAATTTTTAAAGATCGAAAGTATCTACGTTTAATATATAATTCCTCATTAAAAGAGCTCAGAACAAATATTATTCAAAAATACTACTGTATACCATACTATATGTTCTTCCATCAGTTGCAAATACTTGGACATTTCTTGCATTGGACACACCTAAAAGGCTACATATAGTTCACCATGGGAAAAACATTTCTTTTCAAATGCACCCATGCTACCTTTACTATTAGCCCTCGTGCTTCGTTGATAGCAATAGTAAAACTATAAATTGAACTCGTTTGAATTGAAATGGTAGGTCAGTGGGGATACTTGGAATTTCGAGGTATAACAATTTCCCTTTTCATGACATATGTTAAAATATTGGCACCAAGTATATTCTGCATCAATTTTGTGATCCAAAGCCTCGTTCCTTTACATAGTCGAGGTGCGTAGGGATTTGGCGTAAGCATAACTGGTACATTTAATTTAATTGAAGTTTATGTGAGGGTACACCCGAAAGTTCAAGTGAATTTAAAAACTCCGTGTGATATGAAGTATCTTGTTCTTTACCCATGATTGTATTCATTGATAAATATTCCTTCATTTCCTCTCCCCCCCGCACGTCGTTTAAATTTTCAATATGATTTTATTGACAATAATCATTGTCAGGCGCCAATATTGATCTTGCGCGCAACCACTGAACACAATTTAAATTTTGTTGAAAGCCCGGGTAATTGAGCAATAAGATTTACATCATTTCTACAAAATTACAAATTCTCCGGAATGAAAAGTTGTGGTAAACCGACCATGGTCCGTGCGGAATATGGCAACCTGAGAATAGTTTGAGAAATCTGGCCTGGGACACAGAGCGATGTAAACACACAAAACCGATGTGTGGCGAGCACCGAATAAATTAATAAGTAGAGAATTGTTGCTCTTTTCACCATAGTGGTGGTATTCACGCGAAACTTTACCTTGTGAAGAGTATTTACGAAATCGATGGTGATGGAAAAAAACATGTCATTCAACTAAATTTAGTATAAGGACTCAATTCCTTTGTCTATGGATCCGAGCATCTACTTCCTTGGTTTCGATTTCGGGTGTGGCTCTCATCTTCAACTGCAAATGTATCACAGATAAGTGGATTTTTTTCTCCGTTTCATTTTTCTGTGCTTTTAATTTAACTTGAATTTATCAATTATAAATTATTTTATTCTTTCATATTTAATGCTAAAATTACTTGATTGCATGTAATAATTTCGGATGAAATAAAATTCTTGTGATACAAGTTTAAAAAAAAATCATGTGTACTATCGATGAAATGCCAAATTCTAATTAAATATAATATTACTGATTATTATAGCGCTTTTATTATTGAATGCATATCTATTTTATTGTTTATTTAGTAATTTTGTTCTAAAACCTTGCACAATGTCGGAAGTAAATGCTGTACAAATGCCA
>BMAO01038727.1:0-40769 GCA_019973975.1 Trichonephila clavata | reverse complement strand
GCTTTGAAGGATGTAACCCAAAATTACAACCTAATTCATACATCTCAAAGCAGGCGCACTAGCCATGTAGTCATGACATTAAGCTATTTACAGTCGATACTGTACAGTTTGATTCCAGATTCTGGTAAAAATCCGTCTGGTAAAAGGATTGCTGCATGTTAAATCTGTTGGGGACTTTTAGTTTACATGTTGAAGTGATATGCTTGTAGAGAGTGGGATAACACCTTAGATGTTGACCTCGTCTTCTATTTAAAGTTTTAAATTACGAGGTGACCTGAATGAGTGAGGGAATGATTATAAACGTTGCTCACTAAAGCAACACGAGGATTATTGGCACCGACTGTGAGTTTTGACTCGCGGTCAAATGACGAGAACGACACCTGGGCTGACACTTCACTCTCCTAACTTCCACAGCATGTCAAATTGAGGACTTTGACACGAGACACGAAAGATTTAATGAGCCTCAAGCTGTCTACGCATGGTGGGTAGGCCATGTAGTCAGGGCCACGAGTTCGTGACCCTGACTACTAGGCTACTGTGATCACACGAGGGGAACCTGAAAAAAAAGGCTTTAAACTCTAGTTGGCGAGCGAAAGTGCCCTGGGTATAATAATATAACTAGCCGTGAAATTCGAAATCATGACGAATAAACTATCACAGTCCCTTTTCACATAAAGCGAGAAAGAAATTAATTTTATTAAATAAGTATAGTATATCACTTTATACACTTGTTTTATAATAATTGCTATAAACATCAAAATGTATATTCTTAAGTATCAATTTAACTTATATTAAGGAATGCAGATTTTCTAAGTGAATACTGTATTAATTTTTACCTCTAATAGAAGCTTAAAAGCATTCTAGAACGGAAACTTTGTTATAATGCAGCTAATCTCTTGCGAATACACTTCAGATTTAACGAAATGTGAGATTTAAATTTATCTCGGCATTGATTATAATGAAATATACACGAGCTTTGTGTTGTTAGCAAGTCGAATTCTAATTCCAAGCCTTTTGTTCGTTAAAACAGCATTACCATTCTCAATGCACTTTGTTACAACAGTCAACTGTTTGTACGAGAATGTTTTGGTATACGATTAATCGTAGCTTAGCCAATCTATTGAAATCCAGTTTCTTTCCATAGAGTATTTATACAAATGGATTGAAATATCTTTACAAATCATTTAGCTGCATTTAATACAGAAATGTACTAAATGCAAAGTTTGTTTTTGAGTAATCCCATTTAAATTCTAAAACTAACACACATTTGTGCTTAGCTTTAATTAGAATAGAGAATGGAATATGGGCCCAAAAGACTTGTTCTCTTAGTTCTAATGCTATTATTTGTAGTATTATTTACAAGCTGTTTGAGAAGGTTTAAATAGTATTCAAATAGTGACAAAACAGAAAAGTATAAAATTTTAAGGATGGTTGTGAGGAACCAAATGAAAATTACATAAACGTTATTAAATGTGATTAATGTCTAAATGAAATGTTTACACTTTTAGAATCAGGATGTATTCAACAAAATGAATCTAAAGCTTTTAAATACAGTTGAATGAAACATACAAATTTACTTTATATATTATTTGCTTGATCGCTTAAGAACACAATAAAGAATAAGTTATTTTAATGTTGGAATGCTATGAATTTGAGAAAAGATAGTCCGTAGGCTAAATTTGTGTGAACTTAAGTTCTATCAAGGATCATGCTTACTTTTTTTGTGCCAGACAAAGTATTGTAGACTTATCATTAGAGAATGTGAGTCAGGTGGAATTAGTGGTAAATATAAGACAAAAATATTAATTTAGAATATCTTCCAAACCAATATTTTATTTACAGCACATTAAATTCTATCCTATTGACAGAAAACGTTTTACATTAGGCAAGAAAAAATTTATAAAATAAATTGTCTGCTGAAATAATATTTGTCAAATAAAAATTATATTATTATTTAAAACATTAATCGTACACAAATTATTAATTAATTAATTATTAAATAATAAATGACCATTTAATTAATAATTAATAAACAAATTATAAATAAGTTCAGTTTTATTTAAACTTTTAAATATGCAAAAAAAAAAAAATGTTTTCCATTTTAAATTAAATTGGTTGCTAAGAAAAATGGTAAGAGTTATAAATTTTCTCTACAGTATTAATATCTAAATTAAAAGTTAGAAAATAACAAAATGTAAAAGAATTAGATTAATCATGAAATATAGCTGAACAACTTCAATCCAAAAACCATTTCGAGAGACTGAAAGAAATGGAATGATCTTGTATCAATAAATATATTTTAAGAAATACCACATTTAATAAAGTAATTCCAATTTGTAATTTTTTACATAGTTTAACGTTTTACTTCCAAAATCAGTTGATTACCTGTTAGGATAGTTTTGGACACTAACGAACATGTTATTCCATTTTATGTTTAAAATTGAGGTCAAATCAGTTCCTAAGCACAGAAAAGTTTTAGGGTCCCTTACAGAAAAAAACAGGCAGAAATGAAAATACATACTAACCATATTTAGAAATACATTACCATATTTTAATAAACCATAGTTTTACTACATTTGATCATTATATTTTTATTTTAAGTATTTTTAACTGAAAAAAAGTATAAAGTTAGAGTTTTGCGAGGCTCTTCAGAAGTTGTCCCTTTACTCCTGCCGTTAAATATGCCTTTAATTTTATCACATACATGTTTATTTTTCTATAGATAGACATTAATGATGTACAAAATAAAACACGCCATATCCTCAGGCTATTATCTCTACATAATATTTTTTTAAATTTGCTAAGTTCATGTGACGTCATAATCACGTGATAACTGCAATCACGTGTTTCCAGCCCCATTTAGTTTATACTCCTCACGCGTTACCAACTTTTCTTTTTCAATTCCTACAATTAGAGATAATTCACACTCTCCCTATAAAACTTATTTATATATATATATATATCGTTCAAATTTTCAATCATTAATAAAATACTTTTTATTTATTCACTCAAGTTCAAATACATTTTTTAAAACTTTTAATAGATGACATTTGATGTTAATACAGTTTTTTCAAATATTAATTAATTAATTAAATTTAACTAATGAGTAAAATAATAAAAATAGTCCAAACCATATATAAAAAAAGAAAATCGCTCGTTCTGTCCCTGTAGCGCAATGGATTGAACATTTGACTTCTAATCCAAAAGTTGTTGCTTTGAATTCCACCTGGGATGACCTAATTTCTGAGAATGTGATTTATTTTTAATATACAATTTTATTGGAATAATTAAATTTAAATAATGAATAAATAGTAACAAACAAAACTAACAATCCTATATAGAAAGGAAAATGGAAAATTGCAAGGAAAATCGCTTTCTATTTTGCCTCTTAATATCGTGATTCTGTCACATGTTTATACATATTTATATAAATTGTAAGTGTTTAATAAAAATTAACTAAAATATAAAATTTTTCTTTTTGTTTACCTAAGTAGAAAATGACTGTTAAAAAACATTTTTTTATCACTTGTTTAAGTAAACTTTCTTTTAAAAGTACGTATTTGTCAATAGTAACAGTGCATTTGGGAGAACAAAATACATTTGATTAAAAAATTCTCACACATATAATAGAATTTTTTTAAGTGAAAAAAAGGTTGGACAATCTTAATAATTGAACATTCTTACCAAACTATCAAATCTGAAATTTTATCTAAACTTTACTAGTAGAACAACAAGTGCAAATGTTAATGAAGAACACGTGATTGCAAAATTATCAAGTGTTACACGTCAATTTATCACGTGACCGTCATGAATTTAGATCATTATTATATCAACATATGAGTTTTCTTTTATAATCTGGTATCAGCAACATTTGATCTATTTTTTTTTTAATTATTTTATACACAACTTTTACAGCGAGACAATTATTTTAGTAATAGCAAAGTATTATTTCCCTGAATCATTTATGAAGTTAAATATTATTCCCTAATTTCAAAGTTAGAAATAAAATAGGCCGTATAATTATTATATCATAAATAATAATTAGTCTAAAATGCGAATTTAAAGCATTGAAAGCTAAAAAGCTATTCAAGAAAAGCAAATATGTTCATAACAACATTATTTTATAATATTTGCTTGCCGTTGCATTAAAGCATGTAAATATTAGGATAAGATTTGAATAACGCGTCTGTTGCTAATAAGGGTAAGCGATGAAAGGAATATTTTAAAACAGGTATACATGTACACGCGAGTAACTTCACACGTGCGTTGAAATGCTAATTTGCAATTGGTCTGAACAGAAGACTGTTGGTTATTCAAGAAGTTGCAAATCTCAGTTGGGAAATGTTTCAGAAGGGTAGAATACTGTAATGGTTCTTTAATATTCAACACTTTTGTACATCCAACACAACTCAAGACATAGATTTAAATTAAGAAAATAATGAAGGAAACTATTTTGTGGGTTTCTTAATGGTAGAAAAATATCTCGGAAGCTCTTGACGAATACTGAGATGGTAATAATACTGATTACTGTAACTATTTTGAATAGTTCAAATTACAAAAAAAGCAAGGAGCTTGATTTCAATTGACCTCGAACTGTGAAGCAACTTGAGGGATATTGCCGATGGACCTCATAAATTCGTGCCCCGGTCAGATGACGAGGACGACACCTGAGCCGGCACCTCACTCCAAACTTCGTCACCAAATCAATGGGAGGACTTTGAGTCACAATAGCATTTAAAGTGCACCAGCTCCTCTATACGATGCATCAATAAGTTTAGAGAAGCCAAAAACTGCCACTGAAGAGGCAGAGGGGTCTTTAATGGCATTAGGTTTCCAACACAGGCCAAGAGTTCGCGACCGTATCCACTCGGCTACTGCTGCCACAACGGCAAGAGGCAGGAATATACTATACTTCCCAAGGCTCATTGATTGCTTGAATCCAGTGTAACAATTACACAGGGGCGTAACGTACACCATTACAACTTTCACATCGCGAAAGGGAGGGCAAAGGCTGACTGACGCCTAGTACGTTCCCTTTGTAAGATCCTGCTTCGGGCCCCAAGCCTGACTTTGCATGAGGGCCCTAATATTCTCCGTTACGCACTACAATTACACGATCAACACAATCGTTTTAAATTGTGAATATATATCTTAACCTCATAGTTAAATCTCAAAACATATTTTTTTGAATATTTATATTTTGAGATTTATTTTGAATATACTATAAAAATGAACTGTAAATAAATTATCGAAAGCTTGAAACACATAAGGAATTATTACGACATAAGTAAAATAAGAGTAACAAATCA
Source organism: Trichonephila clavata (assembly GCA_019973975.1). Lineage (NCBI taxonomy): Eukaryota > Metazoa > Arthropoda > Arachnida > Araneae > Nephilidae > Trichonephila > Trichonephila clavata. Next base: position 35,460 of record BMAO01038727.1, on the reverse strand, counting down.
TCAAACTTACAAAAAACTCTTACTTACAAAAAAACTTACATACAAAAAAAAAAAACTCTCAAAAATTAATGAAAACTTTTATTAAAAAATAAAATGCTGTTAAAAATTTTTTCGCAAACTTTTTCAGCCTATTCGTTAATTTTTTTTTGTATAAGAAATCGAATGTGCCACACAGTTGAGGTTTAAAAATAACATATTTTAGTATTTCATTCAGAATTTATAAGTTAATTGCGCAGATTTTAGTAAAAAATATTTTGGTCTTGATGTGTAATTTTGAGCTATGATCACAAATATCTGCTTCTTTCTAATAAAAAAATTTATTTAATTCGATGAACTGCATTAAAAAAAGTGAAGAATGAATTACATGCTTAAACATTTCTACATCTAACATTCACATTAAATTCCAACATATTTCATTTAATAAGTTTAATAAAATTAGGAACACATGAACATTGCCTTAACAAAGGATACAAACTTTAGCTGAAAGATAATATCACAGTTAATTTTTAGTTACTATTTCTGTGTTTATAATAAGTGTGGCGAAATGAAGCAAAATTGTTGTCCTCACTAGAAAGATGTATTACGTTCTCAGTGATGGAATGTAAGGGAAACAAACTTTCGTCTTAAATGAAGTTTTGAGACGATGGACTGTTTTGCAAAATATTTTGCGATGTGGAACTTTTTATCAAGGGGGGAAAAAAAAAAACTGTTCTCTTTATTTACTTACCTTTGGTTTTTCAAATTTTTCTTTTTACAATTCTTAATATCCAGTTTAACATATCTTTAGATCTAGTTAGAATTATTGGGCACATTCTAGCCTCAGATTAAAACTTAAGAAATAATTTTCCAGGAGTTTACAATTAGGTTACTCAAATATAAGTCTAGCTGTTAATTGATGAATCTTGTCCTAATCTTTTCGTAGAAAAATTAGTGGTAGTGAATTGTGTTAGAGAAAATTACTGTCTAAAAAGGAAAAGCAGCGTTTTCTCAGATTGTTTTATTTTATTTTAAAACCGCGTCGAAAAAATACTTTGGTGTATGCAATATATTTAAGGGGCAAAATTTTTTTAAAAAGTCTGATTTTTTTATAGTTTTTTGCAATAAAATAAATTTGTTCCATCAATTATCCCAGAAAGACACTATTGAATATATTATCAAATGTATTTTCCATGTGAATGCAATATTTACATTAACAGATATACAATGCAATATATTAAATAGCAGACCACTGAATATAACTTCATATAGTTAACAGCTGCAACACAAGTCTCTAAATGCATAAAACTGTTGACTAAATCAAACTCCTCTATGATTTACATCCCGTTTCAGATGTAAATGTGTTTGGAAAAGTACTTTCTGAATTGTAAAGTTTCATTGAACAAATACGTTTAATTCTTTAACTAGAGGGAAAAAAGTTTTTCTATTGCATATTTTTAAGTTCTTTCAATTACGCGCAATATGGTTTTCAACTTTAATGTAAATATAAAATAGTAAATATCTTTGTTTTTTTTGTCAAGCTTTTAAATGTATCAAGAGTTCTGTTCTTCAATATATCACAATTCATTTTACAAATATTCAATTACAAAGTTCCTCATTGCTATTGTGCTATATTTTTTTTAGTAAAATAAGAACCTTTTACTTTTTTCTGTTTATTTATTGAGGGAAGGAAATTAAATTTCTAGTATAAAAATTTTGAAATAAAAAAATTCGCTCTACGGTTTGATTTATGTTAACTTCTCGCTTTAGCAACAACACGAGGGCTATTGCTGACCGAGACTTTCCACTTTTGAACCACGTTCAAGTTACATGGAAGGAATTGTTTGATTTATCGTTTGTCAACTTTGCTTCTCGTAGCTACACGAGGGGTATTGGTCACGAACCTCATAAATTTAAACCACTGTCCTGTGACAAAGACAACACCTGTGAGTTCGAACCTTACTCTTCAAGATTCCACACTTGGCCAATCTGAGGACTTTTCAGATTCGACAAATACCGGTTTTTCAATTGCACCAGGACTTGAACCCACTATTCGAAAGAAACAATGCCGATGGAAAAAATTCGAAAGAAACAATGACCACTGGGCTACCATGGTCACTTTGAAAGACCTGGATATTTAGATTTGAATACAAATTCCCCATTTAAATCAAACAGAAATTGATTCATTGAATAAAGTTGGACGCGCGTCTATAACAAATTAAATTTTTCAAAAAAAAAAAAAAAATCAAAAACAATTTTGTAAAATAGTGAGTGAAATATTATGTCTGTTTTATCGACCACTCCTTCTTTTAAAAAATTATCTCATCTCTCTTTCCTTCAAATGAAATCCATTTTTGAAAGAGCCTGCTAAACATCTCAATAATAGAAAAGCTCATGTTTAACATATGTTATTTTTGAAATGAAAGACAATTTAGCATTTCCAGTTTTCCAAGAAATACTATATTTCTTTAGAAGAAAATTGTATTACTTACAAAAAGTATTTTGAAGATGTATACCAGTAAAAAACACTGCAAAAAACACTTCAAATAAATTTTATGTGAAACTGAAAATGACATCAATTTTCTCAAAACTTTTCCCGAGATGAAAGAATGGAATAAGAAAAATATTGGATTTTCAGTTGGAAGATTAAGCGAATATTCAAAAAAAGGTATCAATTTCTTTTCAATCTTCAAATGTTAATGTAAAAATATCTTGACGTAAAACTAAGTAATAAACTATTTTATAAAATGAATGGATGTGACAGTATTATTGCTTTATGAGGTTTTCTGTTAAATTCAAATAGTATTATATTCCTTTGCAGCATTCTTTCAGGTAAAACACCATTGCCATATACAAAATACAAACTTTTGTAGTTGCTATGAAAATCTACAAAAACAGCGTGTTTAGTGGAAAAATTAGTTTTATTGAAAATGCAGATTTTATTCCAAATACCGATTTTTAAAAATAATTATTACAAATAAAATAATTGAAAGGATAGTCGAAATGCGAAATAAGATTTAGCGCATCAGCACAAAAATTAAAGGACAGATAAAGCTGCAAAAGTATTCAAATTATCAACTTTGTTTATTAAGATCACGTGGCAATTAATATATATTGGACTGTATAATATCCGATATGACACTAATGTTCAGTCAGAAACAGATCATCACACACAATTTTCAAATTACTAAAAAGGAAATTTCCAACCCATCATTCTCAATACGATTTAGAAACTGGTTGAATGGTTATTTTCACACAAGCTTCTTGGCGTGTTCAAATCCTAATTCTACAAGAGATCTGTTGTGCGGGAATAATGGGGTTTCTGCTTATTAAATGGAATTGAATCTCAAAGACCACCACACGTAAGAAAATGTAAAAGTAGAGATGAGTGACACACTGTCTGGGGCTCGTTCTCATCACATGATCAATGACGTCTTAAGATTTCTTGAGGTTCTGTGACCAGAGACGTTTTAAGGCTCCTTGAGGCCCTGAAAAGGGCCTACAAAGAAGTAGGCCCTGGGCCCCTACACAAATGGAGGCCCCACCTATGACCCTTAAATTAGACAGTACATAATATACATTGTCAAAAACTCTTATAAACAATAACCCGAAACAAATAGATGTGCATGACTTACAATCACACAAAACGGCTGGATAGATTGACGCCTTTTGACTGAATGAGTAATGATGGTGTATGGTGATAGGCATATGTCTATACACGGACGACGAACATCACATATAGCCAGTTGAAATATCGTCCGAAATTCCCAGTTTTTCGAAGAAAACAACCGAAAATAACACTTGACCGTTGAAATTTGTCGAATGATCTTAGTAAGGCTGAATCGAGAACGAGACGAGGCCCCCTTAGTGGCCGAGACCCTAGGCCCCTGCTTTAAGATGTCCCTGTCTGGCAAAAGTAGGTTTTACCAGTGACGCATTAAGTAAATACTATATAGCATACGTTATCAAATACTTATGCAAAAGGTAACCCGTAAGAAATAAATGCGTGCGACTCACAAACCTAGGCACAAACTGACTCGATCGACTGTCCCTTTTCGCCTAAATGGAGGCATATGAAGGTAGACCTAGGCCTAGACAGGATGACGTATATAATATAATAATGCATTCCTGTCACTGTTGCCAGTTGAAATATATAGTTCGAAATTCTAGTTATTCTGAGAATATGACCAAGGACAACATATGAGAATTAAAATTATTCCTATTATAATCATATTGACGTGAAGGGCCCCAGCACTGCACGGTTAATCATCTTTAGTGAGATATTAATTCAAAAATACAATCCCTTAAAAAACAAGAACCAGACCAGAAGTAGATTAAGTTGTAATATGGCTTGTTGATGCTTGAAAATACCTGAAAGAGCAGTGAACAGGAAGTACGAATTGGCAGACCTTAAAAGATACTCCATTCACAGAAGCTCAATATATTCCGAAACTTTCTCTTATTTTAAATGGTTACTTTCATATCTATCAAATCTTGAAAGCTAACCTCTCTAAATAACAGCAAACATAAATTCATATTTCACTTATTTCAAAACAGGAATTGCATAAATATATTAGGGTGTTTAAATTATTTCAGTTTGTGTTGTAAGCTGATGGACATTTTTCGAAAATGGATTCCACTCTTGTTTGCCTCACTGGCGTAACGTACTCCCCGCACTGCGGGGGTCCCAGGGATTCTTGGGGGCCCAAAACCTGACTTTGCAGGGGGCCCCCAATATTCTCCGTTACGCCACTGGTTTGTCTTAAAAGAAGGTCATGGAAACAGGAGCATTTTACGATATGGGTCACCAGGGACTAAGCCTCGAGCTTGTTTCGTTTTCAACCCAGCTTCAATAAGATTATGATCCGGATAATTTTTATCGTAAAATGTTATTCTCGGATATATTTTCTTAAAAACTAGGAATTCCAAACTATATACCAACTGGCAACAGTGGCAATACTGTACCTTGTCATGTTCGTCATCTGCGCCTAGATCAAGGTCTGCCACTATGCACCATTATTCATACATTCAGTAGAAAATAACAGTCGGTTTGTGAGTCACTCACATTTATTTGTCACAGGTTATAGTTTATACAAGTATTTAAAAATGTATTTTATATACTGTCTACTTTTAAAAATGTATTTTATATACTGTCTACTTTTAAAAATGTATTTTATATACTGTCTACTTTTAAAAATGTATTTTATATACTGTCTACTTTTAAAAATGTATTTTATATACTGTCTACTTTAACTTACTTACTATGTGGGCCCTGTTTTACATAGGGGTCCAGGACCTCAGTGACGATGAAAGCTCTTTTCGGGCCCTGGGCATAGAAGATCTACAGGCCCCTTTGACACTGGAGGATCGAAATTTATATCCAGAAAATCTGGCTAAGTCCAGCTTATCCGGGCCCTTCTGAGTCTCAAGCGCCCAATGGATAAACCGGCACTGCAGTACCTCAAGAAGTCTTAAAATGTCACTACGCGAGAACAGCAGAATTTTTTTTTATGCGGCAGAAACAGATACACACATTTTTGCTTATATTCCATGACACATTAAGCGTAAAATTTGTAACATTTAGCGATTGTCCCATTTATATGCTCATTGTGACCCAATAGAACAATAAACAGCAGTTTTTCTCACATTCATTCAATTATGACGATACATTTTAAAAAGTAGAAAATTTGATAAAATCTAAAACAATAAATAAAAATAGGCGTCTAAAAGCTGTAATTTTTCTGGTTACGAAACCAATGCAAGATTCAGCTTACAAAAGAGAAGCAAAATTTTCTTTACCTGCTTGACAGTGAAATTATGAAAGGAATAAGCAAGGTTTATAATCAAATATAAATCTTTAGTTTTGTAAAGAGGGAGAAAAACATTGTGCACACACACATGCTGAATCGCTTCAGATGTTTTTATCATGCATAAAAAGATGAAGAAAAATAAGAAACAAGATCCCCGAAGAGCAAAACTTTTAATGAAATGACAGCAAAAAAAACCCCTTCAAAGTTCTTTACCTATCAATCAGTAAAATAAGGAAAAGTGGTGAAAAATAAAACGGGTATAATAAATGCAAACCAAACAAGTCCTTGATATAAAAATCCCCTAATATCTAAAAAAGACCAGCCAAGTGAATGAGTTCATAAAATTTTCAAGGTAACTTAGAAAAATTTCAAAAGGATCGGTAAAGAATAATGAATATTTAAAATGTGCTTTTTGAGTATAGATGAATGTTGTAATATACTGGCATGATAAAAGACGGAAATGAGGATATCCATTGCTGTAATTGAACAAAGATGTATAAAAAAAAATACCACAAAATCATTAGTTAACAAACTCCATATTTTATTAATATATTAAGTACAAGATGATGTTTTTCTAATAAAATTTTGCACAATTTCCTTTTAACTATTATTACATAATAGGATGCGTGTTTGTAATTTTCCCGTGAGGTTACTCTGATCCTTACTATACAGAGATGAACCCTACATTTGATTAAAAGCGACATATAAGCATACTAGCCGCCCGTTTCGATAGGTATTTCATAATGCTGAAAACTACATAGTTTTTTTTAAAAATTATTAATACCTTGGTCCTAGCATTAAACTTCCAATTGTACGGACATTTTTGATCTCACCCCTTGATGTAAAAAGGGCAGGACGAATTTCTAAAGAAGAGTCTAGAGTATATTTGAACCAAACCCATTTTTAGGAGATCTCTACTCAATAACAAAAACATACTTACCAAATTCTAATAATTCAAGAAGGGTATTATTTATTTATACGTCTTCTAATATCCTCTTCCACCCTTCAATGTTGATTTTCGTAAAATCCGTTCTAAGCGGATCTTTACTCAATAGAAGAAGCATGCTTACCAAATTTCAAGTCTGCTCGCTTAATAGTTTCGGAGATCTTTCGCGATGAATAAATCACTTTTCTTCTTTATATTTATATGGATTTAATTTCAAGTTAATTTTCAAGATTCCTTGCATGTTCTGTAAAGAAAAAACTTTTCTTTTAGATTTAAAAACAAAAGAGGGTGGTGGTGGTGGAGAAATAACGTTAACCCTCCATCAGGCGCGCTTCAAAAAGTCCCACCCTTAGTCGCGCGGCATCTCTCCGATGCATCACCTCATACTTACGCATGGAGATGATTTAATCATTTTATAGTTGACATTAATATATTTGACATTAAAATATTAGAATAACAGAAATGGAGATATTTAAACGGAAAAACATCAAAAAGATAATGATTAGTTATCACTGTGTCACCACTGTTTACATTTTAAGATGCCTTGTTGCAGTCTTCACAAATCACCTTACAATGTTCAAGGGACATGGAATTTTCGTATATAATGCATTACAAAATTTTAATAATCGTTTCTTGATGTTCTGACAAAAGGAAACAGTACCTTCTTTTCGAAGTTCCTGGTGATGTTTCTCTTGATTTTTCGTCTTGAATGGATTGTTGTATATCAGATATTTCTCCAATCCCGAGTCAAAATGAACGAGGCATGTGAATGTTACACTCAGACCGTCTTCGCAGAGGTGCTCTTTCAAAAGTACGTGACTTAAGTTTGCCTAGATATGTGCGTGAGAATTTGAATCTTATATATATAGTTTGGGAGTTTATTCCAGATACATTGGGGATTGAATAAAATACAGTCACTGTCTAGGCGCGCGGCCTCCTTCGGATGTACCTCCACTCGGTCACCCCCTCCACCCAAAAAGCTATCATATTAAGTTACAAAATACTTGTTTCGAATTACTTTCGTATTTTTCTGAAAACTACACTATTTTACAAAAAAAAAAAAAAAAAAAAAAAGAAATAGTGCAAAGTTATAAAAACTGACGTCGTTAGGCGCACTGCATCTTTCAGATTCAACAGCCTCTGCCCTTAAAAATACGAAGAAATCGCCCTCGTCCTTGATACTGAATCCTAGGGCGAGTGACAAAAGGCAGATAGAAGAAGGAGCGTATTCCAACTCAACGTGTGGACGCAGCACCGAAACTATTTTTATTATGCATGAGAGATTTACGCGCGTAACGGAGGGTTAAAAATGACACAAATAAATTTTAATAAAACAATATATTTCTAATATTTAACAAATCTAAGCATATCATACTTTGTCTAACAATTTGAGCTTAACTTGCATTGCAGCTGTAGTACCTGAATAGCCCTTACAGTTAACTCATGGCTAATTAATAAACTAAAAATCAAAAAGAATTTGTATTCATACACATCAAATTTGCTTTAAATTATTTATTCAATCAGATATTATTTTCTTGTATGTTTGGACCTATTGACTATCTGAGTTTTATTGAATTAATATTGTATTAAAGGTATATAATGGGTTTACTGATTAACAAATATAATTCTGAATTATGGTGGATTTTATTTTGAATGTTTAAAACTGTATTTTACGAGAGAAAAGGTAACAAACATAAATTACACATTGTAACGGGTTCTATACGCGCTTCTACTAATCCTTTTGGGTAAAATACTCTTTCTAACTGCGATTTTAGTTGGAAACCGCTTTCCGAAAAGATGACGGTTTCATGTAAATGCGAGCTTCTATTTAAGTGCTAGTAGTGGAGTAGGTGGGATGATGCTTAAAAATTGAGTATAAGAAGAAAGCATACTGTAAGAGACCGGTGGTCGCCCTAGTATTGTCAATTCAAGAAGGAAAGATTACACAAGTGTTGACAAGGCGCTCAGGAGAGTAGATAAGTACTCTTATTTATATTACCTTTAGATTAATAAGTTTGATTGCTCCTCGGGTTTAGTTATTAGAGTGCATTCTCAGGTTTTTGATAAAGTCTAATAAGTGACAAAAGGAAATATAATTCTTTAAATTGAGACATGTCTGATTCTTACTCGAACCCTCTCACACTCGCGGTCGAAGGACCGCAACAATATAATAAATGGGAGCAAACCTCCATTGGCTTGGCCTGGTTGCTGTTGAGGCCTGCCTACTCGGAAGCCATGCCAGAATGGATGGCGACCCTCTGCTCCAATGCACTGGACTCGATGAATACCCGACTGCCGATGTCGTCAGTCGGGTATTCATTCCTCGGTCGTCAAATGGTCAAGAAGCCAAGCACGGGCGTTGGATAAATAAATAAATTATTTTATTATGTGTCAAGTTAAGTTTACTAAGCAATATAACCCCTGCTGCTATTTATCATCAAAGAAAACAAAACTAGATTGTAAAAATATACAGACAAAAAAAAATACTCCTTAATTGCATGTTTCTCTCCTAAAGTCAAATAAATTATACTTAAAAATAAACTCCACCGATTTTTTTACAAAAAAAAAAAAAAAAAAAAAAATGCCTATAATATTAACTTTAAAAACATATCAAGCCAATTGCTGTTATTTCAATTACAAAAGTTCAGTTCCCTTTTACCGCAGTTCACGACAGCATTAAGTGTCATAGCCAATGATTTTTTGGAGGCTTTTTAAGTTTTAAAACATATACTTGAAAGACTGCTTTGAGCTGTTATGTACATTAAAATGAGACCCATGTAAGGAATATGTTTTCAGACATCAAAATGCTGTCTCATTAGTATTGTATTTTAGTCTCACTATTCTATAGAGTGCAAATTTTTTTTTAGTTATTTCATACTAAATTGCTCCCATTTTACAGATATAAAATATTTTTCATTCAATATTTCATCTTCTGTTCAATAATGCCACTACTTTCATTTTAAGGGTTAGTAAAAAAAATTTGGATTTATGAAATATCTCTAAATAAATGAAAAAGTATTGCAAACGAATATATGCATTGCAAAATCATATATTAATATGAAGAAAATGGAATCTATGTAAAAACATATTCCAAGTTTGGTACTGGATACTACATATAGAGCAAAGACAGTCTTAAAGATTCAAACTATTCTCAGAAAACGTGAAATAATTATTCAGTATGAATTAATAGGAAAAACTTATCAATTATTCAAATATAACATTAATAACAATTTTTAAATGATAGGTCAGTAATTTTAGGCATAAATTGTTCTTTCTTTCTAAATTGAATCTAAAAAGGTCTGAATTATTTCAAATATTTGATTTGTATAAAAAAATTATGCAAGCTTTAAAATGAGTATCAACCAAAAAAAAAAAATATTTACTTGCAATAATTGTTGGATTAAGATCCTTGGATTATAAATTGTTGGACAGCATCACATGTATACTTCAAATGCAAGTTTGAAAATATCTAAGTTAAAACTTTGTTCAAAACAATCCATTTATACTTTGCCATTTTATTTTTTAAAATTCACTATAAACTTTAATTTTACATTATTTTTAATCTTCAGTTGCCGAATGTCTTCATAGCACACTTATCTGAATAAACCCACCTCCATTCTGAAATGCTTCATTGTCATTATCATAAATCAATATTTTTTAAAAAATAAAGACTCATGATTGTAAGAAGTTCAATATGATACTGAATAAGATATAATTTTGAACAAAGAAGATTGGCAAGTCTAAACAATTTATGATTTAAAATAAATCAAGACTTTTCTTGAACATATATTCTTTGTGGCAGAAATTAAATTTAGCATTTACTCAGAAACTTTAAAATGATTTTCTCAGAACAAATTCCAAGTGTTGGCAATATGAATATCACAAACATTTCTCTGCATAACAGCAATTATATAAATGCCTAACATTTTTAAAACTTATTTGTTAAGAATAAAATATTCAATTAGCATAATATTAGTGTTTCATGCTAATCTCACTAAAAGCTGCAAATCAAATTTTAAGCTAAATTCATTATGAAGGATATAATCTAACACAAAAACTGTTTCCACTATAACTTTATATTATAACAAATGGAGAAATGTATAAACTATATTCTAAAACATTAGAGAACAACAGCATCAATTATTTTTTTTAAATGAGGACTCACAAACAAAAATTTCTTTAACTGCATATAATCAATGTTAAAATTTTAATTAGATAATCCTTAGATTTTTTTCCTTATACTTATTAAATGAATCAATTAAAAGAATGATATGGAATATCAAGTACTGAATATAAACAAGCATATGTACCTCAACTTAATATTTTAATAGCATATTTCAATGTTACGAAATTCATTTCTACATTTATTTATATAAATTCTCCAAACACAGTTGCTTTTTGAGGCATTCATAAAATGATATACTTATATGTAACAAATAATTAAAAATTTTTGAAAACCTTCAAAATTTTTAAATTGTTATGGAAAAAGGCATAAAAAAATCATGGATTTTCTGATATTATAAATCTCAAGTAGACTATAATTACTATATTCAATATTTCACCACATGATTTATTGTAAGATATATTATTGCTTAATAAACATTATTTCTTAGCAGTAAGATCATTTATTTTTTATTCAAGAGACTGCTAGTTGGAATATTAAGAATTACAGTTGAGAAGGGGATAAGGTAAAAGTATCAGTTAAATCCCTTTGAAAATTTAAATTATTGAGTATATAATACATTAATCATGTATGCAGTAAAAAATTCAAAATAAGATCTAGAGAAGATTTATTAATAATATCAGTGTATTCTGTTAATTATTGACTTTTCTATTCCTCTGCAAACAGTTTTTTAAAATTTAACATTTCATATAATTTTTTTAACTTTAAGACTGACATAAAGTGTCAAAGCATCTTAAGTTAAAAATATAAACAGTTTAAAAAAAAATTCTTTTTAAATAAACATAGACAAAAATATAACAAACAATATTTTTAAAGTGCTGTGTTTTTAATCAAAAATAATAATACAGAAAGAAAATCAGTGTAGTTATGGAAGAAATCAAATACTCATTTGAAAATGTTATTCAATAATAAAATTCAGAAAACCTTCATTACTTCCTGGACAACTTCAGAATTAAATTAAAATTTTTACTTAAGTACTTTTATTTTAATTCAAAGATTTTTACAGTTAAAAACAAAAATGAGATGGAATACTAACTCACAAAATGGTTAGTTATATAAATTATTTCAAATAATATATATTAACTAAAAATATACACATATAATAAATGCACATAAATGATTCTATATCATAAAAACCTGTTTCAATAAACATGAAAATTATTTATAAAATGTTAAAATCTCTTTAAAAGTATGTAAATGTATTCTGGTATGGATTAAAAGAAACAAAAATTTGATTTATTAAAAGTACAAAAATAATATTTTTTTTTTTATATATAAAATTAAGCTATATAATACGTAGAGATGATTATCCTAAGTTATAAATATTTTAAACTTGATTAAAATTATGCTACACAACATTGACAAAATAAAACATCCGTAAATTCCTATGAAAAATTAAAACATTTATTTAAACAGGTGATTAAACATCAAATCACAAATATACAAGATGGAATACAGCTATAATTATCACTTTTACAACTGCAGCCCATTAGCTTGGCTTTTACTTCTAAATGCATAAATAAATTAAGGAGATACTTTTATCAAATGATGCAACTCAAATAAATTTATGCATCACTATTATTTACAAATGCTACAATAAACCAAGTATTAGAAATACATATATACATATTGATTTAAAATATAAAAAACACTTTTAGCACTGTTGAACAAATGGAACACTTTCGGCAACTGTTGAAAAATAGAACACTTTTAGCACTTTTGAACACATATTTTAAACTTACAAACAGTAGAGCTACACACACAGGTAATACTATTCGCATAAAAAAAATCCACAATGATAAAACAGAGCAGTACAAAACTAATTTACAATAAAAACATTCCATGTTAACTTCAGATGTTGATACTAGTTTCTAATTATTATGACGAGAGACATGATATTTAAAAACACACAAATATAAACATCCAGACTTGAAGTATATAATATTTCATGGAGCTCTTAAGGGCTTTTGTATTGTGGATTTCTTTACAGGTGATAAATCTAAAAAAAATAATTAAAAAAAAAGATAGATAATTATAAAATAATATTTAAGTTCAATAAATATTTAGCTTACAATTTACACATACACTAATATTCCATTTATCAAGAGCACAATTCAGCCAGAATTACAAGTTAAAATGTTTGTTAACAATTCATTTGTACAACTAAAGCTTAAAATATAAAAATGATATGAAACGGCAAGGTTTAATACTTCTCTCTTTTTAGTTAAAAATACATATAATAATTTAAATCAAACATTTTTTATGTGAACACTTAATTGTTAAACTAGAAAAAATTTGGAACTTAGAGAGGATTTAGCAACAATTGGTGGAGTTTGCAAAGATATTTAAAATTTTATTGAGTGTTTAAAATATTTGACAATATATTTTGATATGTTCAAAATATATATAAATATTATTTACAATATTATTTTAAGAAAAATGAATATTAATTTGAAATTCACTATTTAATTAAAAATTTATTTGTTTCTAACTAAGATATAGCAATGTCTCTTACTAAAACTATAGATCTATACACAGTCATATGATTTTAAATTTATATGCTATTAAACAATTATTAATTTAATCTAATGAGTTACAATTTTCATTTTGACCTTACAATTTCCAGTATTTTTACACATTAGTAGTACAAAAAAGTACTCTGATCATAGAAAAATGAAAACTTAATTAAACTTCTAAAAAATAAATAATCCAAAATAAAGAAGTAATAAAAGATGCAATTAGCAGTAAATAAAATATGCAATTCAATATTCAATCATTATTAAAATCATAATTCACAAGCACAAATTCACATGGGAGTAAAAGCAAAATCTACCTATATGTGCTTCATGCGCATTTAAAATATACATTACAAAATACATATAGTAAAATATAGAAATATTTTATTTGTTAAATAATAAATAAACAAGCACTTATTTGAAATTAATATAATTATATATTAAAATGTACATAAAAAAGGCAGAAAAATAGCATATTTATCATAAAAGAAAAGAATACTGAACAGAGTTATCTGCTAAATCTGATATATAACTAAAAAGATGGTTAATTTTGAAATATAAAAATCATGTATTATAAAAGATAAATATATGAAACTTGAATTTCTAATGCATAATAAAAAAAAAAAATACATAACAAACAATAAATTTGATTAAAATCAGTTTCTCAAATAATTAATGAACATAAGAAATATAACATAGCCACTCTTTTAACACTATCATTATTAACTCAAAATTTTTTGTAATTAATTAAAGCTACACATTACGTATGAGATTTACCAATAATGATACTTAAGAAAAGAGACAGCAATGCTTTTTTCCCTTTATTTCAACAAACTTACAATAAATACATTTGGAAAGATGAAAAATTTTAATAGAAATATTTTAAATTTTCAACTAGCAAAGAAATTAAGCTTAAAGATTAACAATATTATTTTTAATGATTAAATAAAATATATATAAATTTTACATTAAGCAAACTATTTTAGATATTTTGCAAATTATCAACAAAAAAAATCTGATTTCAGTTCTGGGCATAAAATAAGAAGCAATTATTTTTTTTAAAAAGTACCCATGTACATAAATCAATTAGTACAAAATCTGGTAAATAACAGAAATTATCATCAAAATTTTGAATAGCAATCTCAAGAAAAAGTAATTTACATTTTTAGCAGAAATAACAAAAAAGTCTGCATTGTAAATCCAATATTTTTGCTAAGTGCAAAAAAAATTGATGCTATAGTATATTTCTCAATACAAATTTTCAAACAAACAACCAGGAAAGAAAGACTAAAATTGCAACATAAATCATATCAAACAGGAATATGATTTGGTCAGATAACTGCATCTGATTTTACAGAAAAAGCAAACATTATTTGATATAATATGCAGGAATAACCAGATTCTATAAAATTTCCAACCATTCAACATTTGAACAAAAAAAGAAAAAAAATATCTATCTTTAACTTTGATGTGGGTAACTAAAAAAACCCCCAAATGTACACTTTTTCTGGAATAGAATTATAAATAATAAGAGTTTGGAAAAACTTAAAAGCAGCTTGTGAAGCTAATATTAATCATTAATAATACATTTTAAGAGTAAAATAATACATATAATGTTTGCTTTGTGTTAATTACTCATAAAAAGAAAGAACAATAATTAAATTCTGCTATTTACTTTTATAAAAGTGCCCTCCATTGCTTAGAGGGAAAGAGAGGAGTAGTTTGAACTTCAGAATGTGTAAGATATCATTTTAGAGAATCTTTGTCATAAAATTATCATAATTTATATTTATACATTCAAAGAAAAATACTCTATTCAATCACACCCTTCAGTCATACTTTTTATTCATGAGCCAAGTCTCAGAAGCATAAAACTAATTAATATAGCAAAATAACCAATATTAATTATTATTGCTTCACAGATGAAACAGGAAATGATATGTAAGGAATCTGCATAAAGACATAACTTTATAGAAATGGATATGCCTATAAAACTCATTTTACAAAATTTTAAGAAAGCAAAATGCAAAGGAAGTGTGGAAAGGAAAATTGAAAGAATTAAAAGGATTTTACAAATTATAGAGCTCAGTTGAAGTACTGAATATAATAAAAACTTACTATTTGTAGCAAAGCAACAATCTAATAAAGGTACTAAAAGTAATGTATTTTCCTTAAATTAAAAAATTAAGCGTGAGTAAAAAATACATTCCTAAGCATGAAAAAACTAACATCGTTTCATAAATTTAAAAATAGTTTTTTCTATGTGGCATTTGATCTCAATCAAAATATAAAAACAGAAAATATTTCAAAATAATATTCATTCACCAAAAAAATGCTGAGTAATTTATGCTCCCAACTTTGTATTTGATGAATATGAAATATATAGACATTTACATTTATTTTCTAAAATGACAACATATAATTTATTTTGAAAATTTCCTAGATAATAATTTTATTTGAGCTAACAGTAAAAAAGAAATTCAATGAGTTTTTGAAAATTTTCTAAATAACAATTTTATTTGATCAAACAGTAAAAAAGAAATCTAATAATATAAATTTAATACAAAATGAAATGAAATCTAAAGTAATTAACATGTATGGAAATACAAATATTTTTCAAAAATGTAACAGTAGTATAAACTAATATATGAGCAAAAATAAATTGTAAGTAGATTGATTATAAGGAAATAAAAATGTTCATAATTATATAAATTAAAATATACTCTTTTAGTAAGAATGTGATTGGAATTAAATTCAAAATTCACTGAGAACTGAAATAAATATTTTCTCAAAAAGTTACCTTTAGGTGGGGTCCTCAATGCTTCTAATCTTTTCAATAAATCTTCATCACTAACTTTTGGGGGAGATTCTTTCCTTCTTTTCTCTTTAACAGGACTATTGTTTTCAGCAATAATATTTGCTAATTCATCCTCAAATTCATCTAAACTGTCACCAGGAGACACTGACATGGACAATGTATTTTGAACCTCAGAATAGTCATCTAAAGCCTAGAATTAAGGAAAAAAGGAAGAATAAATAAGAATAGCATTTAACATAAAAATATACTAAATTAGAACATGAAAAATCCAAGGTAAAATTTTATGACTTTTTTTTATTTATCCAGAAAAAAAAATATTTTTTGAAATTTAGAATAATGTGTTTATTTTAGCAAATAAATCTTCAAACCTGCTTTTTAGTATACAAAAACAATAATAACATTTGTAAGAAAATTAAAGTAAAACTTCAAGCTTATCATGTTGCAAAAAGTAGGTAAATTAAAATTTTTTATATGAAAGTTTAGTTTTCCTTAATAAAAAAGGCATAAATTTTGTTTCATACAATTTCCATTTTTCTTCCAATTGTTTGAATAAATTTTTTTAACTGCACTCTCATAATTTTTTCAATATAACAGTTGTGATTTTGAGGAATGTAGGTCAATGATATAATAGCATTATAAGTACCATTTTTCATAGTTTGCCTAAATAGCATTTGTCTTTCGACAGAATGCTTAAGTATTATGTACAATGCCTAGGCAAAGTATGTAATAATTCTCATATTTCATACTTTGCCTAAAAGCGTCCAACATTTTTTTAAATGCCGGCGTTTCACACTTTGCTGGTAACACCTTTTATCACTACACCAATCCCCCCCCCCTGAACACATCTCTAACTATAATCTATATCAATATTTAAATATATATATATATATATATATTGTAAAACTATGCTACATTTTTAAGTTTTTAAAATCCGTAAGATTAGATTTTAAATATATAACAATAATTAAAAAAAGACAATTTTTCATAGAATCTTTGTCAAAAAATCAAGCCCACAAAGGGGTTATATGAATAAAATATACAAATCTGAGATAAAAAAATCTTTTATAAAATACAACTGTTATTTTTTAATAAAGAAATTAAAAAGTAAAATTAACTAATAAGATTTATACAAATGATTTTAAAAACTCTTACCCCTTTCACATCAGACATAACTTCATCAACATTATCTAAATCCAATTCTCCTGAAGTGGTTCCTTTCATAGCCAACACACCACTTCGATATGCATCTAATATCTACAAAAAATTAATTGTTTAAATGTAAGATAAAAATTTTTTTTTAAAAAAGGACGAAAATCAACAATAAATTAATATCTAATTAGTTTAAAGAATCATTTCAAAACAACTCTAATAAAAATAAATTTCCTGTTTTTAAAAATGAAAGCATGAGTTTATAAATTGGATGAGCTTCATAGAAATGAATTGTTGTTTACCATTGTAACATTGCAAAGTTATAATCTATTAAAATATTTATTCTTAAGCAATTAAAAAATCTGAAAGTGAAAATATGTATTCTTAAGTTACTTTTAGATATATTTCATATAATTACTACATATATATTATTATTACTAGATAAATTCACATTACTTTGATTAAAAAAAACACAACAGAAATTTTAGTAAAATATAAATAAGAGAGAAAAATGCTGCATTTAACTTTACAACTTTAAAATATATTTTTTAAAACTGGATGCATAACTAGTAAGCAAAGGAAACAAATTAAAAATTTTTTAAAAATGTTTTACAAAAAAGAAAAAATCATAAAAGACTTTACCATTTTTTCTGTTCCAGCATTTCTTAACTGACACAACAAATTTTCAATATTATCAAAAGCTACACTTTTCTTCTGGAGAGCCATTTCCAAACGCTTTTTCTTTTTCAATGATAGCATAGCCTAAAACAATATATGGAATTTATGACTAAAAAAATTCATTTTACTTTTAGTATTAAATCATTACATGTATTCAAAAATTAACAATTTTAGTAATGTTTCACAATTTCTAGCCTGTTTTATCAAAAACTGTGCAACTTTCATACCTTGATGTAAATAATCTTAATCATAATGTATTACTATCTTAAATGTAGAGTAGTAAAACAATAACTTACACTTTTTATTTTAAAACTTAAATTGAATAGAAATAAACTTTCCAGAAATTCAAGAAACATATTTAGTTATTCAAAATCCCATAAAGTAATAAATTAACTGTTACAGTTATTTCTTTAGACAGATTCTGAAATTTCACTTATATATGTTAGCCTCAAAGTATGAAATCCGGCATTCTATAGAATGCCTAGGCACTGCATATAATGCCTAAAACTAGCTGGTAATGTATGAAATGATTGATATTTCACATATTGCCTACGCATTCTATAGAACACCTAAGAAAGAAACCGAGGTATGAAGTTGGCAAAATGTATCTCTGATACATTTTGAATATTGTGTGGCAGGGCACAAGACTTTTAATGTGTGCCCCAGGCTCTGAATTTGTCAATTGCATTTTGTGGTTCAATCGGGATAGTCAAAACACTCAATTTTACTTAAACTTGTACACCAAAAAATTGGTTTCTTCCTGTACTGCACGAAAATGGGGGAAGTAAGCTGTAGTGTAAGAGAAGGAGTCATGGTTTATACGCATGAAACAACTACTGGACGACAAGCTGCCTAAAATCCAAATTAATGCTGAAAAAAAAATTAAAAATAACAATGAAAATTAAATTTTTTTTTAATTGAAACTATTTACTAGAAGTTTATAAACGATATAAAAAAATCCAAAATGATTACTAAGAAGGAACCCAGGGACTATTGGTTGCAGAATAGCTATGATGTGATGTTTGTGGAAAATAAAAGTAAACAAATTTAATCCGTTTAAGAAGGCGAGTACTATACAGCAGTGGTCCTTAATCCCTGATCCGTGGATCAAAAGGTATCGGGACACTCAAGGAGCATTAAATTATTTCCATTTTATTTACTTGGGTATATTTATCTCGTGTTTTTGTGTGACTTTCCACTTTACATTTAATGTAAACCCTTTATATTCATTTTTTGGTGTAACTGAATTTTATTCTAAAGCATGTTTAAATACAATTAAATTAAAATTATTAAATCAAAACAATCAATGTCCCAATGGGTCGGGATAAAATTGACCAGTCCACAGGGATAAAAAGGTTGAAAAGCACAGCTATACAGTATTACGTTTCGGATTAGTATGTAATAATTCTCATATTTCATACTTTGCCTAAAAACCTCCAGCATTTTATAGATTGCCGGAGTTTCATACTTTGCCAGTAATATATATATATATAATTTGTGATTCAGCATATGTAAAAAGATTTTAAAGTAATAATTTCAATAATTATAAAAAGCACTAAGTAGATGTAGTTATGTGAAAGGGAAACATCTTCACAATATTTATCTCTTATAAATCAAATTTCATTCAGAGAAATACACAAAAAAATGTAAGCTATTAAAAAATTATATTTAGAGATTGCTATAACTCTACCCCTATGCCATATATAATCAATATTTTTTCTTTCTCTAAAAGCTAGATTATTTTTATATCTAGTATTTACTAATTGCAAATCTCTCATTTCAAATACAATACAAGCAATTCTGATTTTAATGCCTTTGAAAAGCTAACATACAATAAAATCAGCTAAACTTTTTATCTTTTGATGTTTGCCTTTGAAAAATCAGAATTTCGAATTATTTTCTATCAAAACATCTGTATTTTAAACAGACATAAAATGAAAATAACAATTTTTAATTGAAATAGGGATGAGTCTAATATTTAACTATGCTAAATTATTTGACATAAAGTATTACATTGTGTTCTTGTTTATATGGAGTATGAAAAATAAATGTAAAAACATAAAAAAATATATATTATCAACTAAAAAGATCGCGAAAATCATTTTTTTAAAAAGACAAATGCTAATCAGCTTATACACTGCTCAATATTTCAAGATCTATAAAAAACATTTAATGAAAGTTTGCCTTTAAGGAAATAAAAGGATAGTCTTGGTTAAATTTTTACTACAGCATTATTTTTACAAAATGCTTATTTAATGTATATAATTTTAACACTCTTAGTAAATATTTACATTTCACATTCTATTTCAGGATTTAAAACTTAAACTTGAATAAAATAACAAAAATAAAACAATAATTGCAATTAAAGTTTTAATTTCATTGTTTAAGACAATAGGTTTACATCTGCACAAAATGGTTTAAAGGTATGTGAAAATAAAAACATCATTCATCAAACAAAGTGTACAAATAAAGCAAATATTATTCAGATACTTTAAAATATTGAGAAACAGCCCCCCCCCCCAGAAAAATGATACAATAACCAGAATGTGCATTATTTTTACCCTTTCCAGTTTTTTAAAGTATATTTTATAAGCAAAGCTAGAATATATTTTTTTAAAAAACTGTAAGTTAACAGTGAATCGGTTGAAGTTGGTTACTATAAAATAATTTGAAAAGTCAATTTGGAATGGACATGTTCATCATTTATTTAAAAAAAAACAAAGACTAGCTTCAAAGTAAATGTTATCTCAAGTATATACATGTATAATTATGCAGTTTAAAGAAATAAAAATTATAAATGTAATTGAACTAAAAGTATTGATTTTGCTTATTCAATCAACAAAAGTGAAACTTCTGAAATCTTTTAAAAAAACTATTTAAAACCTCAATCCAAAAAAAAAAGAGTAACATTTGCCCTAAGCTATTCTCACATCAAAGATGTTAATCATGTACGCAAAAAAAAAAAAAAAAAAGACAACGACAATTAAATGGTTGCATTACAGTAATTGCAAGTGAGAAAAATAATCAACTTTAAAGATGCATTTATATAAGCATAGACAGCAGATTTATTTTGAACCATTTGCTTAAAATTTTATAAAAATGAGGGGGTAAATTCAAACCATAAATTTATCTTTAAGACAAATATCAATATTCTCCTTCCTCTCCCCTTGCCAACATTTTTAGAAGTGTATTTTGTTAGAGAAGTTAGAATATCCTTATGTGCAGAAATCATATATATAATAAAAAATAAAATAAAAATAATATACATTTTTAAAAAAAAGTAAGCTACCAATAAATTCGTGCAAGCCAGTAACTAAAGCATGCTATTCTCCATTTCATATATCAACTTTTCTTAATTTACTTACTATGTTTCAAGAAACCATTTAATATCTTACTTCATTTGATAACTTAATTTTAAACTCTCTGGTGGGGAAGAGAAAAAAAAGAGGAAAATTTGCAAAACTAATTCAATTATGCATTTATAAAATAGTTCACTTTGCCAATTAAAAGTATACTTTTAATTAACTTTCCACACTAAAGATGAAACATGCTTTGCATCTAATTAAATATAAAAATATGATTCTGTTATTAAAAAATTAATTATGACAGTTTTAATATCCTTCCTTAAAGCAATTTTTATTCTAAGGAACACAAAAACAAATATATACATGCTAAAGGTATGCTTAATTTAACACTAAAGCAATTTTTATTCTAAGGAACACAAAAACAAATACATACATGCTAAAGATACGCCTAATTTAACACTATAAAATGAATAAATATACACTAACTATCAAATAAGGATGACAAAACTAAATTATCCTGAAACAAAAATTTGAATTATTTCTTTAAAAACTCACTTTACTCTTATAGCCCTTTTTCAGTAAATCTTTTGCTGTTTCTTGGCAACTAGAAAGAGAGAAAAATGCTTTACAAAATATATTAAAACAAATGCTGTAAGATTACTTTGTGTAACTAAAAAATTTCAAAATTAGAAATCAAGTATAAGCATTAAGTTCAGAATTTTACTCTAAATTGAGATTAGCTGGTTAACATTGTTGATGTGAGCCATATAAGGTAAAGCTACTTCAAACACTTGTTAATTTACCAGTAATTGTGCATCTCACATACATAATTTCTATAAATGTATACCTACAATTCAAAGAAAGAAAAAAGTAAATATATTTCATTAGAGAGTAAAAAACAGGAAATGACTAGGCATCCCATGGTGCATCATTCATAATCACAAAATTGAATAGGGCTGCATGAATTGATAGATTGATTTTTTTATTAATGTCACATCTTGAAGCAACACTAAGATATCTGCTATTAAGAGTGCTAGAATCTGTCTTGAATGAAAATTTTCATGATAGAGTCTTTAAATGACCTAGAATATTATAGCACCTACTTTTTCCCTCTCAACCCAAAAAACATTGCATTAAACCACAAAGTATTAAATTTCTGCTTTGTTGGATAACTTCTCAAGTACGAAAATCAAGGACAATGAAATACTCAACACTGCTGCTGAATCTTTGTTTCGATACAATTTCCCTTATAATTCTGCACTGCAATATATTAAAATACCGTTCAAGAAGATTGGTGGGGTAAATAGAATCTTGAGAATCTTATAAATTATATGACATAAATCCTACCATTCCTAATTGGAAACCACTGCCCTCTAGAAGACGATATTACTTAAACATGGTTGTAAACCGGACATAAGATTTGCATATAGAAACCTATTTCTGGAAAAAGATCACTATATGTAATCATTGAGTTTGACCACAGACTGTATGTGAAACTACTGTGAGACATATTTTGATTCATTATTGCATGTTTAACTTAATTTGTTTGAAATATTTTAAATCTTATAATTTTAACATTGATTTATTTATTTAAAGAAAAATAACAATCAAAAATTTTTCTTACATAACATTGTTAATATTACTTATTTAATATTACTAATATCTCAATAAATACTATTTTTTATCTTTTACAGCTTTTCATTTTTATCTCATTATATATTTTAACATTTCACATACAATAAGCAAATTGTTAGTAATCTTACTTTGCACTTATACTCAAGTGCATATTGTAATGTTATTTTCCATTACATTGTAAAGAATGTATTAAAATAAATTTATCTTAATATTTTTATAGCAGAGGAAGAAAATTCAGTTTTTTTAGTGATATTTACTCATGCTTTATTTTTATCCACAGTGCTAAAATATATGAATAAATTTTAAAAATAAACAAACTTAAGATATAAGTAAATACTTTTTTAAAAGTTAACAGAACAGTTGAGCTTGTTTCATATTACTCTTGGGATGTGATGAATAGTAACAACTATTGTAATTTAACATTTACTCAAATATACAAAAAATGAAAATACCTATTTATTATATATTTAATTAGTTTTGATATTCAGAATAAACAAAATATTATATAATTAGTTAAATATTTGGTCTGTCAACAATAGAAACTGAAAACAGATGCAGATTCCACACACACTAAGAAATCCACAATTCATATTAATTATTTAGTTTAATATAAATATTTATTTTAGGATAACAAATGACTTTTATTACATAAGTGTGATATCTATTCAACTTCATTAATTTTAATTTGATATTTCTTTTAGAAATATATTTAAGAGACTATAAATAATTTATATAATTACTTTAATACATTTAAAAGTGAGTTTGAATATATTCTCAAGAATCGTTCATAGATAAAGACTTTTTCAGATAAAAACAAAAGGGAGATGCCATCAAACTTTTACTCCTAATCTGTAATCAAAGTAGAAAAAATGCTCATGTATCTCAAACTATATAATTTAGATAAAATAAGTAACAAATTTTTAATATGTTTAACTTGACATTTTCCTAGGCCTGAAAGTATTAAAATTTATTTTTTCTTATTCTGAAAAACCATAACTCTCCTCTTTATTTTCCCACTTCACTAACTTAATTCTTAAGCAAAGAAAAACAAGTTGTACTATTTAACTGAAAATTATACTAAGTAAATTAATGTTTTTCTACAGTTCATCACACACATACAAAATATTATTCATCAAATTCAACAAAGAATTTAGAACCAATAGTCTTGTTGCATTAAGAAAAATAATCTATTCATTTTTAAAATGGCTATATTTGGGAAAGTTACATACCTTAGTATACTTTCTTCAAGTGTATCCATGTCTTCCAAAATTTTATCTCGTGCTCTCTTTAAACTAAAATATAAAGAAATTCAGAAAGTTTAAAGAAATAAATCAAGATAAATATTTCAACTTTCCTCTCATAAAAATCAATAAAAATATATCAAACAAATAATTCTTTTCTCATTAATCCTTCTTTAGATGAATACTTTTAAACAATCATCAACTCCTTTTAATACAATGAAGGGAAAACTATGCATGCTGAAAACAAGATATTTATAGCTTAATTATAAAGACATAATACGATTTTGCTTTCGAAAAGGGAGAGTTAAGCAAATTAATTATAAACAAATTTCTTTTTTTAAGTTAAAACAAAAAAACCACTTTAAAATTTATTTTCATATATTTATGTACATAATTATTCTTTTAAACATATCAATCACTCAAGAAAAAGAATTTTTTTAAAAAAACATAACATATATAAATTTATATACTTTACCTTAAAACACCTTTGTCTACTTCTGAAAGTGGTTCAACTTTCTTTTCTTCAAGTTTTCGAAACTTGATCACCTAAAACAATTATAAAATTTTAAAGCAATTAGAAGAGACAGAATATGAAGAAATTAAGTAGCAATACATAATAAAAATAATTATATTTCTAGAAAATAAAAGTCACACACAGTAATGATATAAATATCTGTTACATGCATAATTAAACAAATTAAAAAATATCTTTTTAACTATAAATTTATTATCTTCTCAACAAATACTAAAAACTAATGAAATTAAAATATAAATATATCTTTAAATTACATGATTCCTCTAATCTATAATTTCTAAATAGTAGAATCAATATTTGTTTTAATTATCTATAAATAAATTTTGCATCAAACTTTTAAACTCAAGAAGAAAAAATTTCTATTTAAGATTTTAATCAAATTTTTTTCTTATTGCACCATTTCAGATATTTTACTAAGCAAATTAAAAAAAAAATTATTTTTTATCTGGTACCTAGAATTTAGAGGGTATGTAGATAATATTTATAGATTTTAAAATATTTATATTTATAGCATTTATAAATTTTACATGGATAAAATCATTAAAGTAAACATAAAGCATAAAAATTTTTGGTACATTTCTTTAGCTGGTTACAAGTGATAAACTATTAACATAATTATTAAATATATTTTCAACAGTCAACATTGAGATTGTTCGCAAATTCCATATGCATTATTAACACAATTAACACTAATATGGTTGCTTATTTTGACACATTTTAATAAATAATACCTTATCAAAATGAAAATTATCTTCAAATGAAGAAAAAGCAATAAAAAAGAATTTTCAAGAAAAGAAGTATCATTTCTGCAACTTCCTAAAATAATCATATGCAATTAATATTTTGTGGATGATTTCAATACCAATGAAATCTTTCTTTTGTAAAATAAAAAAGAATATCCGTTAAACATAATTTGAATGTTTCTGAGAATCATTACAATTGAAGGGATTGATTATTTATTAACATCAATCTCTTACAATAACAAGCGAGCTATTGGCAACAAACCTCTTCATTCTGAAACATGTTAAAGTAAGGATAACACCTGAGAAGACACTCTACTCTTAAAATTCCACACTATTCTGAGGCCTTTAAGCCCTGATAGAATTCACATGCACCAGCCCAGTTAAATAACAGGTCTTTCATGGCATCAGGAATTAACATATGACTTGAAGGGAATAATGCAGACCTTGACCTCATGACCATTTGGCTACCTAACTGTTACTGTTGAAGAAAAGAAGTGACTTCTGTGAATGGTGAGGCATAGTTATTCTAATTAATAATTGAGATATGTCTAAGTTGTTGATTGGTGTTGATATGCAAGTTTTAGCCATTTCTTTGATAGAATATATATACATATATAAAATAATATCTAACTTAGCTTAATTTATATTAACACCGATTGAATCTCTATTATGTGGTTTTCGAAAGATAAATGGTACCAAAAGATCCCCCCCCCAAAACAATAATAAAATGTCTCATTAAAATATTATTAAAATAAATGGTGCAGATTTGACCTTGACTAATCATTTGTTGACTAGTGCATGCATATGTACTTGATTGCTGAGAAAAGGGGTTTATGGCAGATGCAGTACAAAGAGATGACTTATTCTAAGTCTTTATGAGAGCTTGTGTGTGCATCAGTTACTCTTGCTATTCAATTTCTGTCACATATAGTTAATTCTCTTTTTAAAAAATTTGTACATATTTATTATTCCTTAACCCATTTATAAGTAATAAAAATCAGCACATAATGTGAAACCTAGAGGGATTTAAGACTTATGACTCACTGAATGCTGTCAATGTCACGGGGTACATTCAAACAAACTCTAAACCTCTTTATAATGAATGTCTCCTCTCTACAGAATAATGAGCTCCTGAAGAAGAGAGTACAATTAAAGAAAATATGCAAAAGGAAAAAGTTCATG
Source organism: Trichonephila clavata (assembly GCA_019973975.1). Taxonomy (NCBI): domain Eukaryota; kingdom Metazoa; phylum Arthropoda; class Arachnida; order Araneae; family Nephilidae; genus Trichonephila; species Trichonephila clavata. The sequence goes on along the minus strand of BMAO01038727.1, from coordinate 8,743 downwards.
TTGAATAGTCTTGTATAATTATTTAATGCCATTGAAAAAGTGAAAATTAGAACATATTTTGTGTTACTGCACATTGTATAAAAATGGAAAATTAAATTTTAACAATTGTTTTGGTTAAAAAAATATTTCTTTTTCATTTAGTAAAAATAAGCAATAAAAGTGTTCCATTATTTTTACCTTTCACCCCTTTATTATTTTTCATTAATTTTAAGAATTCATGCACATTTTTGTTGCAACAAAATTTGATGGAAATAAATTACTTAATTTTCTAATAAAAATGTTTTCCTTTGTGGATTTATTTAATACAGTACTTTTGAAGAAACAATTAACAGTACTAAGTGAGGTACTTTCTGTATGTATCATATATATTTGAATCTAAGCCACATTTGTTTCCAATGTTAATGTTACTGAAAATTGGGCGGGGCTTTGAATTGAAGGAGGAAAAATTTGTTAGATGGGGGAAATTGAACATGATACTGACAGTAAGAGCAATCACAGGTTCATGTATGTATTTAAAAGGTTTTAATAACAGTAAAATAAATTTATCATTTATTTCTGATTAAATCTCACACAAAATTTTTTAATTTTATAAATAATAAATATCAATAAACCATTTTACACTAATTTTGTATTTTTTCACAAAAAAAATTGAGAATTGGGGTGAATTATGGTGGATTAGATTCGAATAAATACAGTATAAATAATAAATAAGAAGAAACTAAATTGGCATAAATCTAATTAAATGACACAATAAAAAGAAATATAACAAGGCACAACATAAACATTGTGAATGAAAAGAGCATTTCTTTGAAAGAAAAGAGCTACATGAGAAACATTCTTCCTCAGTAGATATTTGAAGAATAAACTTTTTTGTTCTTCGCATATTAAATTGATTTATTAGAAAAGATTTGTCAAAATATTATGAAAGGATCTTTCTTGTATTATTCTAGCTGAGTTTACTAGCACTATAAAAAAGATGAAGGGCTTCAGCATTTTATGGTAAATCATATGTATAATTTTAAACATTTAGAATATTTAGGTGGAGAAAGAAAGCAGTTGATATATTTACAAAAAATCCCAAGTGATGTCAAAACTTTTCACCTCAAAACAGAACTACAGAAAAATTTTTTTTTGCACACATTAATAAAAAATGCTGTTTTATTGAAGTCAGAATTATATTTCTAGGATAGTTCCAGAAATAAAAAATATTTACTATTAGCAAAATGATATATAGTTGTTTTTATGGAGCTACATTTGAATGAAACAATAAGTTAAGTTAGTGAGAAACTTAAAAAGAAAATGGTTAAACTTAAAATTATTTAAGCAGAAGTTATGCTTCATTTTTCAAGGACATCATTGAAGCACCAAGGACATCAGTCATATTCAGCAAAGTAAAGAACCAAAATTTTAAGATAATATTTAAATGGTTCTATATGTCTTAAATGTACACAGATATGTTGTGGAAATAATTTTATTTCAAAATGAGTGCAACTAAATTTTAAAACTAAAACAAGACAAATATTTAACAATAACAAAAATATTTGAAGTTAATATAAAAACTAATGCCATACTTTAGTTTTTGTATAATTATTAAAAAAAACACATTTACGATATATGAAAGTGTTAGTTGACTCATAATCTTGATGGGCATGGTAGATAGGCTTTTTTTTCTCTAGCAATTAACTTCTGTTTCAGTAGAAATTTGATTTAAGTAATTAGGCATGCAAGATCATTTTAGTATATAATCGTAAGTTTATATTACCTTTTCACCATATTCTTCAAACACGCAGGCCTGTTTTGTTCTCTGTAATTGCATTACAGCAAGCTGAAAATTTGAATCTGAACAAATATTTTTGCACTCTTGTTTAAAATGTTCCAGAAAAATTGCACTATCAGTCCATTTTGTATCCACTAGTTCATAATAACGATTTAAAATTTTTGACGCCAAATCCTGAAAAATTTTTAAATTAATTACAATAAACAAAAACATTAAATATATTTTGTATAAAAGTGTTTTTCTTTTATTTAAATTAACTCTATGGTATGCACTACATTATAATAAACACATTTTTAATAAATTATGAAGGAAGGCAAATTAAGCTTTATTTTTACATTTCAAAAAGTTTGCTATTATCAAGATCTTGATATAATTCTTGAAATTGAAAATCTAAAAGGCCTTAATATTAAGCATTACTCAACTTCCAATACAGAGACAGTAAGCCTTTAATTTACAAAATGAGTGAATACTTTTGTGTGTATGTTTGAATTAAAAAAAAATCAACTCAAAATTTTTTCAACACTATTCAAGATTTAAATCTGAAAAATAATCATTCATGCAAATTCCTACAGAAAATCTCACTCCAATTACACTTTATAAATATGTTAATTTTCCATAAAAAACTACAAAATTTCTAAATATTGAAAAACTGTGGAAAAGGGGTTATTTTTTAAGCATTACAACTTATGCCCAAAATCCATAATTATCATACCAATTTTCCATAAATCATCATTGTTAAATATAAAATAAATGTTAAATATGAATTCAAACACAAATCCAATATACAATTAAGGGTTTGTTTTAATTCGTTAACATTCTACTAAATAAATATGACAGTGTTTCCAAATGTAATAAATAGTTAAATTAAAAGAATTCATCCATTAAATAATTGGAATTTGTTTCATTAAAGTAACATGAAAAGATGTATTTTATGTAAATATTACTCTCAGTGCTATTTTTACATGATAAAAAAAACTTTCGGATAATAATCAAGCAGAAATTTATTTTGTTAAAGCTAAAATGAAGCACATAACTTAATTTCATAATATTAAATAAAATATGAAATCATAATTTAGTTAACTCATATTAAATCAAATATGTTTCACATTTTATACTTCATATGTAATGCATTTTATTTATTTTATTTTTCACTATCATTATTTACTCAAATTCTTAACAGAAAGAATAACAGATTAGTGTAAAAAATTTTAAAGCTCCGGTCACTACCTATGCATTTATTTTTATCAATGATAACTTTTGATAAAAGTATGCTTATCATGTGAATATTTTCAATATATACATCAATTTAAAAGATACATTAATCAATGTAATTAACAAATATTAAAAATAACACAGCAAATTTATTAAACATTTACACAACAAAAATTATATTTTTAAAAAAAAGCTGTTTTCTTACTTTGACAACTGATACCAGTACAAACTTGTCATCTGATTTGTTGAAATTCAAAAGACTTTGAACAGATGAAAATCCCCAAGAAACAGGTTTCTGAACAAGGATATCAAATCCCCAGCCAAGCCAGCCCTTTTCTTGATCTATTTTATTAAAATCACTTATCTTCATCATGAGACCTTGTCTATGAAAAACAGAATTTAAAACATCAGAGAGGTAATTAAGCATTTGAAATAATAACACAAAAGAAATCTCATTACACAAAAGATTGTTTTCCAAGATAACAAAGGCAAATTTAAATATTTATAAAATATGAATATAAATTTATAAGTTAAATTTTAAAAACAAAATTCAGTTAAAGTTTTTACAACAAAATATAAAAGTGTTAATATGATATCGCAAAAAATAGATGCCATAATGATTACTTTAGCACAAGTTAACCTGTGATTTAAGCATTAGAAAATGTATGGTAAAAAGACACGAGTTGCTAGTAGAAATTTAAGGGATAGTTTGTAAAATATGTAATTTATAGTACATGCATGCTATGTAGTCATCAATTAATATATGGTTACATTTCTTAAGTACAAATTTAATAATATCTATAAGTGATTCTGACAAATTGTATAAAAATTTATATCACATCTGTAAAGAACAATTTTGTTTCTGTTCCAATTTAAGAAACGGCAAGAAATTATATGAACATTAAAAACATTTTTTTCAAAAATTTATTTAACATAAAAAAATAAATTTAGAGATCAATTAAATTCTCATGGCAAAAAATGATATTTAATTAAGAGATAATTTTATGCTCCTTTTTGCCATGGCAAAAAGAATTTAATATACCTGCTCATACTTTCGAGCACAATATCAAGGCATATTGGCTGTCGATTTTTTCTTTCAAAAGCAAAACATAACGCATTACTAGTTATCATAGGACATTGACTTTTCATGCACATGTCTTGGATAGTGTTAATCCAAAAATTTAATTTTGCGTCATAACCCTCTGGATTGACAGATCTTTCACGAAATGCACTAAATAAAAAGTTCATACGAATGTCGTCATTCCAGTCAGGAGGAAAATCAGATCTTCTAAAATGCAGTTCATCAGACATTTTTGATGACAAAGAAAAAGTTCAAAAGGAAAAATACTGTAAAAAAATTAAGCTTCCCCAAATTTTTTTTTCAAAAACAACAAAATTGTTTAATTATTCACACATTTTCATAAATTTTTTGACATTCTCAGGAGCGAAAACTGTTAGTTTTCAAAATTACGAAACACAGAACTTCAAATAATATTAAAGCAAACATAGAATGAAAATAAAAGAGTTGAGCTGTTTGTTGATAGTTGGGTTGATTGATTGATTGGGTAAATAGGTTATTTAATATTTTAGCACAATGAAGTTTATTACTTAATTCAAAATTCTTTTTGTTTACTAAAGACATCAAAATTCTCCTCTATGTAGAAATTTCTGTTTCATGTCCTACAAAAATTTACTAAGCCCTTATTTATTTATCGCAAGAGTTTACCTGAAAACTATAAGTGTATAGTAACAGGCGTTTGAGTGAGCAGCAGAATAAAGACGTTTAATATTTTCACCTTCTGAAATTGATATAATTTTATTTCATTAAAAATATATTCAATTATGGTGCAATAAATAACACCATAATTCTCGTTGAAAGAGGAATAACATACCTAAGCTCACAACTGCCTTCCTTCATCAATCAACGCCTGTTACTACAAACAAATCTTAGTAAAAGTTGAGAATCAATTGAAATTAGTTTAACAGGATCATTATCAAATTCAAATGAAATTTCAATTTTAGAACAAATACCTGGTTCACAAAAAGTAATCAGAATCGATTCTATATAAAATTTAAATTGCAACTTGCAATTTAATTTTGGGCTATGCTTGATGGCTGATGAAATATTTAACTGTTTAATTAATTGCCAACCAATGCGTGAAATCATTTGGCAATGGGTAATTAATCAATTATTTGAGTTCTAATCAAATAAAAAAGTGCATTTTCATAAAAGACATCCCAATCTGAAAACATTGGAAACTATCAGTGGCGTAACGGAGAATATTAGGGCCCTCTGCAACATCAGGTTTTGGGCCCAAGCTGTACTGTCAGTCAAGCTTTGGGCCCCCTAAAATCCAGCTATCCCCACTCAAGATGCTGAGGTTGTGGGGTGAACATTGCGCCTCTGGGAACTATGCTTTCAGTGAGGCAATGAAGGTTTATTAACATCGTACCATAAAGCAACACGAAGGCTGTTGATGGTAGACCTCACAATTTTGAAATTCGATCAAGTGACGAGAACGGAATCCCTCAACTGGCAACCTGTCTCCAAACTACGACACTATGCCAATGGGAAGACATTGAGTCACGAAAGATTTAACATGTATCAGCCCCTTTGCACGGCAGGATTTCCGTTTCACCGGGACCCTAAATCATGACACCCTGGCCACGAGGTTGAAACCATGTCACTAAGTGTACCACGGTCAGTTCAGAGCTCATGTAGTTAACTTCAAAATAGATAAAATTAAAGTTCTATTCTGTTTTTTTAATCGAATTCAGAGGAAACATATCGAAAGCCCATCATTCAGTCTCTGAAAATCAAGTTCAGCGTTTAAAAAAAGAAGAAAATATTTAACTGAAATGAATGAAATGATAAAACTACTTTATACTAATTTAATTATTTATTTTGCACAAACTTTTTCATTCTTAAGATATTGTTTCAATTTTCTCAACTAATGTGAGGTTTCTTAAATAATGATATATTTTCCTTCACATATATTTTCGACAATTCCAATTCACTTTCTGGAATCATAAACCAAATTCTCAAGAGAAGATGGCCCCGGTAGCGTAGTGGTCAAGATAACGGACTCGTTGCTGGCGTGTCATGAGTTCGATCTCAGTGCCACTGAAGACCCACCGTGTAGAGGCACCGACGCTCGTTAAATCTGTCTAGAGCTCAAACGTTATCCCGTTGGTGTGGTGTGGTAGTTAAGAGACGGGGTGCCAGCTCAGGTGTTGCCCTCTTCTCTAGACCAACTTTCAAAATCACGAGGTCCGTCGCCAAAACCCTCGTGTAGCTGAACAGTGAGACGTTAATATTCACTCACTCAAGAGAAGATTTTGGTTTTGCCAACTGAAACTAATGCTGTTATTGGTTTTAGAAATGAAATATACTAATTCACACACAATTTATAGAGCAATAGCTGGTAATAATCGGTTCACTAAATAATTAAATAATCTGTGTCAATTGAGTTTCATCATGCATAGTTTGATCTAATTAAATCATTGAAAATTAAAAGGCAGGCGAGAATATATGTCGTATATTACGAGATAATATATGTAGATAATATATGAGAGATTGACTATATTTATGCTTACCATTTTCGTTTTTATTACTCTTAAATTAGTGCAAGAGGCAAACAGCCTATTTAGCTATAAGCGAAAAAGATGAAACTTTTAATTTTACATTGTTGAATAATAATAAAAATAATAATAAAATTATAACATGATTTACTCCAAAGTTAGATAACCCTATTTCTTAATCACATTTCAAGAGTTTTTTTCAAGATTTTGTGGATTAAATTTTTAAATCCAATGATCAAATAATTAAATGACATTGTTTAACATCTGCTCTCAGTATATGTAGATTGGTGGATAACCAAAACAATGGATGGAGAGAAATTTTATTTCTTATATTATCTCTGTTCATCATATTAAATTACCTTAGAGATTTGTCTTTTACAGTTAATTATCGTTTTGAAAAATTGGCTAATTTCAGATAAATGTCTTCAAAAAGGTTATAACTAGCTTCAGTGATTTTCTCTGGTGAGTGAGTGGATATTAACGTCGTACTGTTCAGCTACAAGAGGGCTTTTGTCAACGGACCTCGTAATTTGAAGCCATGGTCCGTGACGAGGACGACACCTACAAGCGTCGCTCTCCCCAACACTACCACACCAACGGGGAGGTTTGAGCTTTCGACAGATTTAACGTACATCGTGCCCCTACACGGCGGATCTTTAGTAGTACTGGTCTCAAACTCATGACATGCCAGCTACGATCTGTTACCCTTACCACTGGGCCATCGCGGCCGCTGATTTTCTCTGAGTTGACGTATCAAAGTATTCATTGAAAATTTTTTAAGAATAAAAGTAATTGGTTTCATAGTCTATAGGTTTTATTTAACGATTAGAAGTTTCTGCATTACAGTTATTCTTCTTTAAATTTCACTTTTATTTAAGGTCTTAAGGTTAAAGTCATATTATTGAATGCAGTTTATACAGTAAATACATATTTTTTATTATAATAATGTACAACTACATATTTCCTATAGAGATACCCAAGGACATCTATAGTAAATACGTGAACAATATATATTTTTCTAAGAAATTTCTAATTAAAAGACATTATATATATTTCTAAGAAATTTCTGCTAACTTAATAGATTTTCAAGAAAAGTATGTACAGACTATGATTAAGAGATACATTCCAATATTTACAAGGTCACTATTCAAAGATATTATCAAAATCCGATCCCTTTTCTCTCTTTCTTATACAGGTGTACTGAAAGTAATTTCGTAATTCTTGACAAAAGTAATGCTAATTAGATAAATTAGATAAATTAATTTAGCAGAGATATGCACTCAACAAACCATTTGCAAAACATGTGGTTTTACATTAATTGGATAACAGCCTCGAATAACACATGCTACTTTAACTTAAATAAATTACATAATAAATTAATTTTTAAAACAGCACTATCCCCTATTATAAGTTTTCAATGGATAATTTAATGATGAATTTATTAACCAATAAATTTTAGCACTATACTTCAAAATGCATTTCAGCCAATTCTCAGCATAAAAAGTTGTATTTCCTATAATCAAATTAAGTGAAACTTAGCAAACTATTAAGATGAAGAACTTGTCATTTCTTTTCTGAACATTTTTACACAATTAGCAGTCAAATATTGGAGAAGACCCTCAAACATTTCAAATTTCAGAGTTCGGCATGAAAGAATGAATTTGATGGAAATCTTATTGAATTATCTTAATTGTCTCTAAGGAAAATTACGAATAAATACTAGATGATCCGTTACAAAATGAGAGCCTACGTAAGTCAGTATATTTCTAAGAACAGATTCTTAAGTTATGAGTATTGAAGAACTGGAAAGTAAAAACTAATTTATTTACGAAAATGTATTCAATATTCTGTAAGTGGAAGAACTAGTGTTTTGTTTTTTAAAGATCAAACCAAATTAAAAAAAATAATAAAATAAAAATAAATAAGTAAAAATTGTAGTATTATGCATCTTAAATTTATTTTCATTTACCTTTATTTTTAAAATTTATTTTCTGTTATTAGTTGGATTATTTTGTAGAAAATAAATACTTTATTTGCTTCACAATAAAGATGAAACCTAAATATATTTACTTATATTTGGGTTTCTTATCTAAATATATATATATATATCTAAAATTATTACTTATATATTATATCTTGAAAAATTGATATTGCTCTAGAATCATATTGAAT
>BMAO01038726.1:0-36130 GCA_019973975.1 Trichonephila clavata | reverse complement strand
AAAATTATTTCCAAATCTGAGATATACATTTGCTTAAAAAATATTTTTTTGTAAAATCTCGTACACTTTTTAACAAATGCGAGTTAGTTATGAACAATCATAAAACTGGGAAATCTTTTTATCAATAAAGAAAATCTTATAGAAAATTTAATCAAACGGTCAATATGTAATAAGAAATAGAAGAGCATAATTACAAGAAAATATACTTACTCCAAAAACGGACTAAGATAAGTTGGAAAAAAAATTTTAATATGAAAAACAGAAAACTAGATAAAATTAAAGAGGAACTAGAAATACTCAGGAAAAAAATCAGAGAGTGCTAAAATTATCCAACGAGTCTTGGAAAAAAATAACACTGATAAAAAAGTTACTCTGAAAACCGTTCATTAGCATAAAATTTGAAAATCAGAGACAGAAGTTGTTAGCAAATTTAGGAATATGTAAAATGATTTTATTTCCTCCCGGAAGTAAATTAAATATTTTTGGTTTAGATGGGTGTTCGATGTGGAGAGATGTGCATACTTATATATCGAGAGAAAAACTAGTAAAAAAACTTTTCGACCGAAAGTGAAATTTGGAAGAAGTGATATTCTGTATAAACGTTGTGGTTGTATCACATCACCTTGTCTGAAGAGCTGGAATAACGGATTGCTTTAATAATGTAGCGTATCGTTGACCGGTGACGGTGCATGTCACAAGCCACGGTGGTACTGTGCTTTTCGGGGGGGGGGGGAAACGAACCTTCAGTGAAAGTTGGAGTAAAGCCGCACCTAACCATTACATGCGAAGAGTGTAATGGAATTTTGTAGAAACTTATGTAGGTTTGTACCAGCCCAAATACGAAGATAGATCTCAAACCATCAGCAGCACTAGTGTTTGGCGTATTGCAGCATCTGTTGACCAACCTCGTTCCACGGTACATTCTTCGAAAGGTCTTATGCTACTATCCCTATAAACTGTCGCGAGTGCAGCAGCTCTTAGCACATGATCTGTATAGTAGACAAACTTTTGCATTTCGATTTCTTGCGCTTAACACGCTTTCCAGGTAAAAGTGGGCCTTGATCATATGGTAAAAGCTGCTGCACTCGCGATAGTTTATAGGGATAGTAGCATAAGACCTTTGGAAGAATGTAGCATGGAACGAGGTTGGTCAACAGATGCTGCAATACACCGAACACTAGTGCTGCTGATGGTTTGCGATCTATCTTCCTCCTCTTGCGTCGCTACATCATCCACTACCTGTGCTTGTAACACTCTTTCGTCCCCTGATTGGCTGAATCCCCAATGTTCCCGCTGCTTCAAATTTCCTAATTATATTTGTTAGACCTGACTACTGAGTGGACCTTTTCGTAACCGCTTCAAAAAACCGAATTTTCCACAAAGCTTCTGTAGCAGATTCTCCCTTTTTGGTAAAACAATCTCACCAGTGAAGCGCCGTTCCCGGAGAGTCAACATATCTTCCTTGACTTGGAAACGAGTATGACTGCGGTTCGCCTCTCGCATCTTTTCCCACAGGTTCCTGAGCATGAACTAGATTACTATGGTTACGACATTTGCATATGTCATTAATTTACATTTCACAACACCCTCTAATGGCGGTTTTTGAAACTCGTTTTTTTTTTTCTTTGATAGAATTCCCATCATTTCATTCTGTCATTAAACCAGTTTTCATGCAAATCTGCTGCATAGTCTTTGCAACAGACTTTTCTCAAATTTCAAGTTTAGTAACAGACACCCGATATATGAAATTTTCATTGTACTTCATTTCGAAAAAGAACTTGATCGAATATTTGCTTTAAAACTTTACTATTTAGTGTGCATTGGGATAAAGTGTATAGAAATCCTTATTTAAAAACTTTCCTGGAGATAGTACGAGTCAATATTCTACTATTAAATAATCCACTTATTTTAACAGAAGTAACGACAGAAAGCTCAAACAGTTTCATTATCACTAATATTGACTGTTCCGAAAATTAAACTTAATTTAGGAGTTAAGAATTCGCATATAAAAGGAAATAATTGAATGCTATTCCCGAAAGGATCCTTAATTCATTTTCAAATAAGCTCTTTATGTCGGATCTCAAATACAATTGCTAATTATAGTTTTAGCTGCAGAGATATACTGTAACTGAAAATTGATTTATAAATTTTTATTCACTGTTTCTTTGTTGGTTTTAAGTTAATTAATCAATTTTATTTTATACTTTTATAATAGTTCTGTTATTAATAAATTAAAAATTTATTGATGCTGTGGTTGTTGTTACTAATGCCACCTGTCTGACGCTGTCACATCGAGGTCCATGAAACTCATAGTAGCAACGGCTAGATGTATGCCTGTCATTAGCCGTAGCTTTGAGCACTATACAGGTGGCAGTACGTTTTGGCACAGTTCCACTCCAATTTTGAGGGAGAACACTCTGGGATCGGTCAGGGGCCTTCCACCTCTCTTCCCCATCCACCAACCTCACGAGAGGACTTTCAGCTCGACGGTTAATTAGAGTATCCCCATTCCGCATATGCACCATTTAGAAACACACATGCATTATCCAGGATTCGAACCCAGGCCTTACGAGACAATAGTCAGTGTCACTAACCACTATAACGGATGGACGACAATAATTTATTTCATTTTGTAGTCGTATTTAGTTTTAAGGACATAATAAAACATCTTTGCAATCATATATATATTATTAATTATAATTTCTTTTAAAAATGTCTTATGTCTACGTTCAGTACACATGTTGAAAAAGAACTCTTTTCATTTTAAAATTAATCACTTAAAATTTTTTCATCTTGTTTTCTTCATTCAATCTCTGTCCTTTTTTTTTTCTAGTTATCACTGTAACCCAATGATAATTATCGCGAGTTATTAGCTAATATTATTTCAATCAAGTCGTGAGGTTGAGTCGTACGAATGAATCAAATAATTATATAGTGTGTCCAAAAAATACGACAACTCTTTCAAAGATTAATTAAAAATAAACTAACAAATATTTTTACTGGTGGATTATTATGTTTCATAAAGCAGCACTTCTCAAACTGTGGGGCGCGTCCCCATAGAGGGGCGTGGTAGCTTTACGAGGGGGCGCGAGCATATAAAAAAAGTCGAGAACAAAAGATTATTTAAAAATATTATTAATTTACTGAAAGTAAGCAAATAAAATACATTCTGGCATAATAAAAAAATAAAATACACATTTACATTCATAAAATACACTTATAAATGCATCAGTACTGTACAATGTATTTTATAATTAATTTACTAATACTTATAGTTAAGAACAGGTTTGATAACTGACAGTGACCCCATGGACTTGTATTAATACTTATCTTGATAATTTGTGCGGTTTATATTTAATCCCTTAACTGCCGGTTAAATGTTATAAGATTCGTTCCCCAGTGCCCTCGTTTTCCACGAAGACGTACGTATGTGATTTTTGGGGGGGGGGAATAAATAAGCAAAAAAATCCTCTGAAATACATAAATCCTTTGCAAACATTGTTAAAGTCCTTTTACTGCATTCATAAGCATTCGGAATAATTTTATGGATAGTAATGCACAGAAAAGATCGTACTAACTAACTAAACTAAAATTAGAATTTGCGGGTCTACAGCGCGTAGCGCTTTTACCCAGTGTGAAAGAATAGCAAATCCATGAAAGAAAAATAAAAAATCAAGTAACCCCCGGCGTGGGGGGCAGAGGAACTGGCTCCGAGGTGGCCGCGCAGGGCGGACGAACCGGGGAGAAATCGGGAGGAAGCGCAAGGAAGGAAAACGATCACCTAACAAAAAAGAGGAGGCAACCAATATGAGCGGGCGGGCAGTGACAGTTCACTAAGAGTCCGTTTCGGCGCATTAGAGCATTTGGTGTTGTAGATGTATAAATTAGTGTTTTTTGTAGTATCTATGGAGGTTTAAGAGGCAAGGCCCACTTTGTAGTGGCATAAGCATACTTTAATTTAGGATGTGGTAGATCGTACTTCGGGAAGACGTATATATACGTCCAGAAAATTTGGGCTGATAAGACGTTTTGGCTGAGCTTTTAATATACGCCGGTGGTACTTTAGAGGTTAAAGTCGAAAATAGCTTTAGCGCCAAAGTATAGTATTATTGAATTCAATACATTGTTATTGTGTATTGAGAAGGGCGCGATGAAAATTGTGATTGAATATTGGGTCGCGAATATTGAAAGTTTGAGAAGCACTGCCATAAACAAAAGATTAAATATTTTTTCATGAAATTTTAACTGGATGGCACAACGTCTCCATTTCAAAACATTCTAGTTTCAAAATAACTTCAACGCAAGAACAAGCGCAAGTTGTAGCATGGTCTATCGAATTTATATCTGCAACACATGGACAGCGTAAATGGGGCACCACCACACCGGAGTTTGAAAGTGAAAAAAGGTTCTTAGAGCGATGATTGGGAAGAGGAAGTCCAATGCTGTGGTCATCTATAGATCTCTAGCTACACTATCATTACTAATCATCAATTAGGGACATTGATGAAATAAAAAAGTTGAATTACAGTCTTCATTCAGATTTTTGATCTCACAATGCTTCATAGAATGTGGCTAGAAATCTTGCAAAGACTCTATGTGTTACGCGCAACTAATATCACGCTCATTGAAATCGTGCTGTGTAATAAGGCATTGTAAAAAAATCTGTGACACTTTCTTTATAGAACAAAAAATATCTTTTTTTTTTAATTATTGATATTTTGAAAGTGCAGTCATACTTTTCTAATGCATTAAAGCAAATTTTATAAGCACAAGATAAGAATGCATTTTTATGTAAGCGAAAATTTAATTCTGAAAGCTAATGTAAACAATAAAACAATAATGCTAATTAATTTTGCATTGAGTAAAATAAGTAACATATATTGCCGGCTGGGGGGAGTGGTTAGTTTGTCACTGGCCTACATCACCCAGCGTTGCGGGTTCAACCCCAGCCCAAGTTGGGGGATTTTCATGATGCAGAAAATCGACAATGGCTATGTCGTGTGATTATACGGCATGTAAGAAAAATCCCTTGAGTACCTGTTTGGCTTGGGTGCTCTCGGCAAAATTAAAATTTCTGGAACAAAGTTCGCATCGTCAGAGCTCAGGTGCCTTCCTCTGGGGAGGAAATTGGGAGTCAAAATTACCTGCGGTATTTGGTATCGCCTATATGGTACTGCACTTAAAAGTGATATCACCTCCTGGGGTATGTACAAGGTCTGCAAAGGTTAAATATCAATGCGAAGCCCCATTAGCAAAAAAAAGTAATGCATATTTATTTGAACCAGTTATTATTGATTTCCTGATATTGAAAAATATTGAATTAAGCAAAGGGAATGCATGAAATAAACATGAATGGAATACAAAATTACTGAACAAGGGTATAAGGCGAATTTAAAAGCCTATTCTATACGTCAATTCCATCAGAAATTTTCTTTTTCGAAAATTTATTCAGCTCATGTCTAGAAAAATATATTACATAAAGGTAACTCCAAATCATTATTTCTGTAAATTGTAGAAATGTCCCTTTGGTATAACTATCAAAGAGAGATGATAACTTTCATTTCACTCCTGCTTATCCTTAGAGATGTGACATGATTAACTTTGTTATCGTCTCTAAGAAAAGGAGAATATGCTTCTCTAATATATTCCTGTAGTCATTTCCTAGATATGATCTTTATATCCTACATCTAAGACAAAATTCTTAGATTGTTATTTGGTCAGTTTCGGTTAGTGCGACCTCATTCAGTTTGATTGGAGTATATTCGTATCACAGAAAATACATGCTAACACTAAACTTTTATCATTATTAGAGTAACCTTCATTCATAACAGTATTAGTATTTCTGGCACTTTATTCGTCTTACGTATTGTTTTAATTTTAAGAAAAATATGGCTGCCTTCTGAGAGCTTGTTCAGAAATTTAAAACAGAGTTGTAGCGAAAAGCGCAGTAGATGGCGCTCCCACTTTCTGTAAAAAATATTGAAATTGTTCGTAAAAAAAAAATTTGTTTTTTAGTGTCACGGCTCTGTAATCATGTAGATCAAGGGTGTCAAACTCAAAGTCTAACTTGGGTCAAAGAAACAAGGTTTAACTTTAGATGGGCTGCAATACAAAAATTAGTATTCATAGAAACGTAGGTTTATTTCGAATAATACGGTATAATAAACATATATAAAAGAACAAGAAAAATTTAACGTCCTAACACTTGACACCTCTTCTCTGCTACTATCTTTACTATTTCGGAAGAAATTTCAATACTTAATTACATATTATTGTAAGCCTATATATTCAACGGGCCGCAAAACTGTTTGCAAAATTGTGGCCCGCGGGCCACGAGTTTGACATCCTTGATGTGGATGTTTTTTGCTACGCTCGTTAGGAGCTTATGTTAAAAATTTAAAATGCAGAGGCAGAACTGAGAAATAAATATATAGAACATAAGCTGTAAATATGTATATATAGAACGTCATTAAAAGCAAAAGAAGAAAATAATGGCTGGCGGAATCGTTATTTTAGTAGGACTTGTTCATTCGTAATTAGTTAGTAAAGTAAACCACTGAGCCACACCCTGTATAGTAAGATGCGAATCAACAGTTGTTAAATATTTTCTATTGGTATTACAATTTGCTCTATTTAGGTCAAAACTTTTTTGAATTTAGGCTAAACGAGGAATATATTTATATCGTTTTTAATGAAATCCATCAAGCTTTCATAATTTTTTTTAAAACTAAATTTTCGAATTTCAAAGAATATTAAATTTTGTCAAAGGTTTTAAGGTATCCGAACACTTTTTTAGTAATAAAACATTATAAATACTTTTTGGATCAGTACCAATATATATATTAACACTTAACTATTGAAATATTTAAAATAAATTAGCTAATTTTTACAAAAATTGCTATTCTGGAAAATTTTATCAATTTTTAAAAAATCTCTAAAGCAGTTGGAGAAAAAAAGCAATAAACTTGTATCAACAAAATCATTACTAAAATAAACTACTGACATTTATCTAGGTAAAATGTACTAAAATTTAAATGATTCATTGTGATATAAAATATTTAGTAATAAATACTGTAAGAAATGGGCTATAGTTGAAGTAACAGACCATAACCAAAAATATTCATACAGTAAGAATTATTTTAATACATTCTCAACAAAATAATATAAATATCAAACTCAAATAGTTTCATAGAAATGCATTGGTAATATCTAGAGTTATTGGATTCTCCATGAAAGATTTCGAACAAATTTATATGCCCATTTCTGGTAAATTAAATACCCACTTCAGGTTTTTCTAATTTTATTTAATTTATTGCAATTCTCAATCTTTATATAACGTAGAAACCAAATGAAATGTCTTTTGTAAAACCAAATTATTGTCTTATTTAACAAAATAAAAGAAAAAAAATAGTACGTTTCAATCGAAATCAGTAGTTTCAACGTGATCCGATACCTTAAAAAAATTCTGATTTTTGAAACACTCTTGTAAATTTTGTAGTACTTAAAAATGTAATGATGTAATTTCTGTTAGGAAATTGTGAAACGTACTTTAGAAAGCACTGTCTTAAGGAAAGAATTGAATTTCTTTGAACTTTTTTTTCTCATTCGTTACATTTATAAAATTATAAAATACTATTTAAAATGTGTGGCGGGTCTATACGGTTCCTTCTATTACCTCTGAGGAATTCTTTTTGGTGAAACATTTTTTCAACCTACTTTCACCGAAGACAGAAAGCGTGATTATGCAAATTAAGTTCAATATATATATTCTGTATTCGCGAGTTTGATTGTTTGGGAAGTGAGAATAGTTTAGAAGTGAAGTAAATTGTGGATAGATGAGAAGTTTGGTAAATCGGCAGTGAAACGTGTACGTAAACAGTGTAGGAAGCGAGAAGTCGGAATTTTAAGAAAGTGCTTAGTTCAACTGTTGGACCCGTGTTAAAGTTAGCGCAAGGAGTAGAAGACCGGAAGAGTTTAGGTACTGTGATCCTTAATCAAGTTCATGTTAGAGAGTTAAATTATTAGTGAGGTCATTAATAAAACAAGCTCTGTATAAGGTTATCTTAAAGATAGATCTGCATGATTGTATATATTCTCCCCACGCATCTCGTCTCACCCCCGTGCTCTGATTGATCAAGTTATCTTATTTAGAGTGTCATTTGTGTTTGAGTTGAATATAGTGATAAATAAGTAATTGAAGTTCATCATGTCTGTCGTCTGATCATTTAGTTCCTTCCACACTTCTAGCCGGGTCACAGGAAAGAAGGGATGTGAACTCCTTATTAATGTTTGAAATTTATGTCGGAAGTTCTTTTTATATTACATTTGTCTTACATTACATACATATATGTATTGTAATATGCAGTCGGACCCTGGTTTAACAAACCCTTATTTCGCGAATTTTGCAATTTAACGAATTTTTCTCTTTCTCCGAATAAAAGGAAGACAAAGACGTTATATTTAACGAATAATAAACGCCGAATTAATGAATAATTCCAATTGATAATTTTTGTTTTATTAGTTTGAATTACAAAAAACTGATTTTTTTTCCGAATGATATTCTTTCTGTCCGGATCAGAAAAAGGAATTTTTCTTTTGAGTAGCAAATTTTGATGCAGACCATTATTAAACTTTACAGGTGCAGAAGAGTCATAAAAGCAACCTATGGTGTTAGTTTTGAATAGGACTGGAAAGTCCTTTCTTATCTCGTTCCTCTCCACAACCCAAGGGATATTTTAACGATTTTGTTACATTTGATGACGGACTGCCTATTTGTGCAACTGAGATTCAAGAAATTGATTTGTCGGAACCAATGAATAGCGATTCGGATGTAGAAACTGATGACAATACACCTATCAAATCGTTACATTTTCTAATATGCTTTACATTGTTTAGAAACTGAAAACTTACCTCATGTGCGTTTTCATGATGTAAATATGACGCAGTATTTTCTTCTCTGTGTAAAGTCGAAAAAAAAACTCTTTCGAGTCAGGAATGAATAGATTGTTGAACATCTATTAGTCAATATTTTAAAATGTAAAATTAACTGATGCGTAATAATTTGTTAATATTAGTTTGGCTGATTAATAAAAATGTGTAGTTCTTAAAAATGGATATATTTGTGTAGTTGTTTATTATAGAATTTCCTTAAAGTAAATGCAAAAAATGTGTAGTTTGTTTGTACAGTAGAACGTCGTTTATCCGGATCAATTGGGATCGGACACCGTTCGGATACGCGATTGTTCGGATAACCAAATGTGATCCATGCAGTATATGATACTGGACATTATACACATGTTGAAAATCATCACTTGAGGGAAACGTGCTTGAAACAGAGCCAAATAGGTGCAAAATGTCGCAATTTTACCTTGATTGAGGAAAATAATCATTTATTTTTCACTGTACCATTGTACATCTTCGTTTTTTCAATGCAAGGTCTCCGATTCTCTTCAGCAGCAGTAGCTGAGTAAGACAGCACTCTGATTGTTGTTCGTACCACTCCATAGCTGTCTCTAACGCAGAAATGCGTCAGCATTTGATGGATCCGTACTACTTTCGTTGTTGTTGTCCTCGTCTTCATCCGTTTCATCGTCGACAGAGTGTCGGATTCTTCTTGCACGGAAGTCACTATCTCGTCATTATTTAGCATTTTAAATCCACAGTCTTCTGCATCCCATGCCATGGAGGTTTCTAAATCAACAAAACTCAAAAAAACAGCACGTATACACTCCCTCACTTGGAAACAAACTCACCTAATATTCCACTCAGATGTTTACAAAATCGCACAACTGAAATTCCCCAAATATCCCTCACCTTGAGGCTTCCCGTCACTTTTGGCCTCTCACGGAACAACTGTTGAGCACTGCGCTGTTCGAAAACGTATTTCGACTTTGGTTCGGATATTTGACACTCCGGATAATAAACGTTCGGATAAACGACGTTCTACTCCGATATAACGAATAACCCCGATTTTATGAATAGAATGTTCACTCCCGACGAATTCACTAAATCGGGGTCCGACTGTACTTCTAAAATATATGAACGTTTTGTATTCTACGATGTAAAACAGGGGTGGGCAAACTTTTCAGGGTACGGTCTATTTCTAATTTTTCAAAGTGCTGCGGCCCACCATGTGGCATAGGTATGAAAAGTCAAGAAAAATTTCTACAATATTAATTCTAAGTTAGTAATAAATACTTAATATATATGTACTAGCTGTTACCCGCCCACTACGCTGGGTATTTCATGATGTTTTATGAATTTTTGTTGGTTATATATATGTATAAATTTTTGATATTTAAGTCCTAGCATTAAGAATTCGATTGTATTGAAAATTATGCGCCCCTTACGTTCCTCAACGCCACTTGGGAGTCGATTTTCACGAAACGTATTTTGTGGCGTATTTGTATTCTATGAGAGGAATCTGCTTACCAAATTTCAACACTGTGCGTCTAATAGTTTAAAAATCGGAATAATTATTTATATCTCCCCTTAACCCCCTGCAACACCCCTTGGGGGTCATTTTTCCCAAAACCCATTTTGTAGTGGATATTTACTCCATGAAAGAAACATGTCTACCAATTTTCAAGCAGGTTGGTCAAGTAGTTTAAAAACGAAAATATTTATCTATTACTCCTTAACACCTCCTCCCCTCACAACGCCACTTGGGGGGGGGGTACTTTCCCAAAAACCATCTTGTATCTGATCTCTACTCTATGAAAGGAATCTATTTATCAAATTTAAAGACTGTGCGTCTAATAGTTTAAAAATGGAAATAATTATCTATAACGCCCCCTAAGCCCCCGCAATGTCACTTAGGGGTCGATTTTCACCAAACTCATTTTGTAGCGGATCTCTACTCTATGAAAGGAATCTGCTTACCCAATTTCAAGATTGTACGTTGAGTAGTTTAAAAATGGAAACAATTACTTATAACGCCCCTCAACCCCCCGTAACGCCCCTTGCGTTTCGAATTTCGCAAAATCCTTTCTTAGCTAATCTCTACTTCATGAAAGGAACATGTCTACCAAATTTCAAGCCTGTAAGTTGAACAGTTCCGGAGATATCGTGATTAATCAGTCAGTCAGTGAGTGAGTCGCTTTTCTCCTTTATATATATAGATAATTATTTATATCTCCCCTTAACCCCCCCCCCGCAACACCCCTTGTGGGTCAATTTTCCCCAAACCCATTTTTTTTCGGATATTTACTCGATGAAAGAAACATGCCTACCAATTTTCAAGCTGGTAGGTCAAGTAGTTTAAAAACGAAAATATTTATCTATTACGCCCCTTAATCCCCCGCAACGCCACTTGAAAGGCTATTTTCCCAAAACCCATCTTGTAGCTGATATCTACTCTATGAAATGAATATATTTATCAAATATAAAGACTTTGTGTCTCATAGCTTAAAAATTGATATAATTATCTATAACGGCCCCTAAGCCCCCGCAACGCCGCTTGGAGTCAATTTTCACCAAACTCATTTTGTAGGGGATCTCTAATCTATGAAAGGAATCTGTTTACCTAATTTCAAGATTGTACAACGAGTAGTTTAAAAAGGGAAACAATTATTTATAACGCCCCTTAACCCCACGTAACGCCCCTTGCGTTTCGAATTTCACGAAGTCCGTTTTTAGCTGATCTCTACTCCATACAAGGAACATGTCTACCAAATTTCAAATCTGTAGGTTGAATATTTCCGGATATATCGTGATTAGTCAGTCAGTCAGTCAGTGAGTCGCTTTTCTCCTTTATATATATAGATTTACCCAATAATTACAATAATAAAAAACGGTCCACCGGTCGATCGCGATCGACTTAATGCCCACCCCGGAAGTAAAAAATCCTCTACAAGACATTTTGTAGAAGCTAGCTAGGAGCAACATTATAGTTTAATACTTCCTCCGTAATTTTTCCCAGAAATTTATTAATTACTTCGTTCTTTGTTTAATGTGCGTGTTATGCTACATTGTTATTAAACAAAGAGCATTTTATTAAGATACTCTGGATAATAAAGTCATCTGCTCCCTTACTCTTGTGCATCTTGGCGGAACAAATTTCTTGCATATATCTTCGTTTACGAAAAATGAGCTCTCATTGATCGCATATTATTTCTGTTTCTAAGAAATCTTAGACTGTGTTATTCCAAGAATAAAAATAAGAATTAAATATATGTACATTCATCACAATATCTAAATTTTGAGTGTCAAAACTGTTACTAATGTGAATAAGAATATCTTTTGAAGAAAATATTACATATAGTGTTTAAAAGACGTGCTTGAAACAGCAAAGATTTTGAAAAAGGTATATTGTAAATATTTACATTGGAGGACGGAATAAAAAGTTTTACGATACTTATATGAAAATTCTGAAAAACTACAGTAAAAATAAAATATGTTTAATTAGTAATAATGGTAAGATACATGATCTGAATAAAAGAATATACTTTTACAGATTCTTTATTTTTATTTTGATTGCATGATATTTAAATAAAATTAATGGATTAATTTACTTTAAAAGATTAAAAAAATTAACTGCTTAAAGAGTATTATATTATATGTAAAAGAAAAAAATACTTAAATCGCAAAACAAATTGTTTAAAATAGTTTTTCGGGATTGATTTATTGCTTATTTAAGTCACATTTTGAAGTTATTCTAAGAATATTTGTGAAACACCTTGTAATTTTGAATCACGATCAAAGACTTCAGAACTAAGCTAAGAACATTGTAATACGTTAAATTAATATTACAAACAATACTATGAGAATTAATAGATATAAGACTCAATTGTAGTATTGAATAAACCATGAATTTATTTAATTTTTTTCATTTTCAACGTGGAAAATTAATCCTACAGAATCTCAAATAAGAAATATGTATAAAAATTATCGTAAATATAATACATGTCTGAGAAAAAAACATTCTTATTTAATATCTGCAATTAATACTCAAAACAGTTTCCGGTATTATATATTAACAATCTTATCCTTGTTCGGACGCGGTAATCTGTTACTTTGTGATAGATATTCTGCTATTTTTAGTGTACACAAATAAAAGAAATAACTTCAGGTAGAAACTTTTTGAAGTTGCAAATGTTAAAAAGACCCTCAGAAAAAGCATTGCTTAACTGGCGTATTGGACAGGATTTTTTGAAACGGTTACCATGACATCAACTATTATAATTTGAGGCACAAGCACTCTTTTCATGCTTTTTTAAACAACTATGTTTTCTAGAAAATCTGCAAAAAAAGTAGCAATTTCTATCTCATTGCCCAAAGCACTCGATTTTTTTAGCATGAATTTAAAGTATAATCTGTTTCAAAGGTTTTAAAAATATTAAAACATTTGAAAAAGTATATCCTTGCTTAATTTGAAAGCTAATTTCGAGTTCTGAAGGGAAGAAAAAGCTTAGCATTGGGAGAAAAAATATTTTACCAGTTGAAGAAAAGTGTGTGTTACTGGTTTATTACAAATGGATTTCAAAATGTTTGACACTCTTAACCTTATCCTGAAAAAGTATTAATACTACTTTTCCAACTATTGATTTCTTTTACTATTTTTTACTAATGTTATTAGTTGTACATCAAACTTTTTCCGAATATTTGCAATACATGCAAATAGCAAAAGTATGCATAAATTTACATCACATTATTAAATAATTATTTGTCAATACCCATTAGATAATCAATTACAGTATATACAACTATAAAAATATATACTCCTGACGTTTATAAAACGAAATTTAATAAAAATACTTTAAAAACCATGCAAATAATGCGAGAAGTTTCATTTCATTAACATATTTCACTAAGAAATGTCTTATTTCCTGAAAAACAGGCTTATAAAAAATCTTTTATAATGGTTTTATTTATATTCTCTCTAAAATTTCATAGTTGTTGAAATTTTTTTTTAAAAAAAAACATCTTTGGCTGTTAAATTGTTTATATTTGTATCGCAATTGTTCAGATAAAAAGTGCTCTTACATATTTATTCTGATCTAAATTTATATCTTTGTGAAACAAATTGAGTAACACTTTCAAAAGTTTTCGCATTAAATGTCGATTTTTTAAATAAATTATTTTACTCCTAATGTTCCCATAGAACGATACAAAGTCATTTCATTATGAATTTAAATATAAAAATTATATGTTTTAAGATAATTAAAATTGTAGCTGGGTTTCCATTATGTAACAATATGACTCCATTTAAATACTTAATTCAAGTATTCTTTAAAAGATGGAGTTTTTTTTTTTTTTGGTAAATTCTTGCGATTTACACTTTTTATTAATAAACTTGCCACTCTTTCTTATTTTACCTACCTGGGTTTATAACCGTTATAAATATACTTTAGCTATCATAAGGGTTCAGAGGAAATTTATATCTTATTTTTGTAATTCTGATTCTGCATCTAATAATGAGAATGCTCTGGTTTGATACTTAATTCTCTTAACTTTTCATCCTATTTTGTGTGAGAAATTTACAGCTCAATTCAATTAGATGTACAATAGCTCTTGCCTTCTAGTTCAGTGGTTTTAGAGGCATTCGGGACTTACACAAATAATACAAATCATGTCGTGTTTTATAAGCCACAAAGCTTTCGATCTTAACAGCTTTTCTATCATGAACTTAATAACTGCTAAGAATCCACTTCACATTCTAAATAAAGGAAAGGATTACATAGTATTCAAAACGATAAATTTTGGTAATACCGCAAATTCCTCAGAGAACATCTCTGGCTGTTAAAAGATATGTATAATAGTAAAATAAATTATTTTATTCAAAATGGATCTGCCAAATATTTAACTCAAGAATGTATAAACAACTATTTATGCTAGTAGTTCCTCATCCTAATTAGACTTATAATATCTTAAAAGCTAAACATGAATTATTGTTAACAATGATAAATTAACGTTATTATATTATAAATAAACTTTTTAAGGGGACACAAAACGATTCAATTAACAAAAATCGGTTAAAAATCCAATCTAATTTTTTTTAGCCTAAATTATTCTTTATATATTTTTCTATAACCTCACAAAATTTGAAAGCTCGAAACGTAAAAAACGGAGAATTATGATAGCTTTTACGTTTTTTTTTTATTCACATCCATCCCTATGGCAAATCAAAACTTTAAACCAGGCTTCGAACCGTAATTTTTTTTGTTCCGGTTTTCGTTCCGGTTCAACTAAAAAATTAATATCGGTTCAGTTCCGGTTTTCGTTCCGACCAAAATAACGGTTTTTTCCGGTTTTCGGTTCAGTTCCGGTTCGAAGCCCTGGCCAGCCCGATTCATTTGGGGGCGGAGTGATGGATGATGACATCCAATGATTGACGTAAAAATCGCCTAATGAAATACTACTATTACGAAACATTTGAATCGCCGCCATTACCAAACACCCATTTGATGCGCAGAAGATTTGATAGATGCTTCATGCTACGTCACTTAGGGCCTCTCCTGTCTATTTACTCCTCCCTGATCTAAACAGTCTATACAAACATCCGTGGATGATCGCATGCTGAGATGTGAAAATAAAATATAACTCGATATTTTTCTTAAAAAATCATCTATACTTCTAGTTTAATCAACTGAATTAATATGTCTTCTACAAGTAGTTTCATGCGAAACTGAAACAGAAAAATACTAGTGAATATCAAAATAGGAAATCGAGAAGCAGTATACATGTAATGATAATTATAAAGTTGACGTTAAATTAGAAAATATTGATAAGTTGGTAACAGTAACAAAATGACTGAAAGATATATCGAACCGAAATAAACCGATATTTTTTTCGGTTCAGTTCCGGTTTTCATTCCGACCAAAATAACGGTTTTTTCCGGTTTTCGGTTTCCGGTTCAGTTCCGGTTCGAAGCCCTGCTTTAAACTGACTTATCTCAGAAAGATAAAACAACTAGTTTGTTTTCATTTAAAATGCTACGACTTTTTTCCTATTAGACCTAATGCTTTGAATATTTTTATACCTATTGCTAAAAGTACATGTAACAAAAGTTGGTATGTATTTTTGAATCAAAGCAATACTTATTTTTTAGAAAAATAATTAAACTCAGAATTTATACATTTTTTAAGAAATTTTCAATAAGCATTCAAAAAAAGAAGCATTGTACAAATACAAATCGTGTTATCGCAAAACCAATACCAATTTTTGTTATGCATAGTGTGTTACTTGTAAATCAAATTTCATGCGTGTACGTAAATTTTTGTAGAGGAGTAGAATTTTAAAATTTCTTCACAAATTTTAAGTTTTTTCCTTAAAAAATTAAATGGCTAGGTTTTCATAAAGTTTTGAGCACAAAATCTGTTTTACATAGTATACTCACATAACAGGAAACCAAAAAAAATTTTGAAAATCCTTAAACTAAAAATTTTTGCGTAAATCGTACCATGTCCTCTTAACTGAGATAAAAAAAATTATGAATTATTTCTCGAGAAATCTAGCACATTAAACTAAAATTCTCTTAATCCTATTATTAAATTAAAATCATCTTATGTAAATAAGGCAATTAAAAAATCATTACTAGAACAATGGACTTCCAAATGTAGTAGAAGTAAACTTATCACATACACATGCATCCCCGTAAATTTAATAGAGCAAAGAAATACATAGAAATATAACAACATAGAATAGGTCAAGAATAAGACAACTTCAATTGTGTTATAGCAAACCCTTTTTGTCATAGGAACTAAGAATGTTGTAGGGTTAAACATAGTCTTAAGGCCATCCGACCTTTCCCTATATTTGCTTATTATCACTCTTTCTATATATATATGTATGTATGTATCTAGTCAGATTACCCAAACAGTTCGGAGATCACTCGCACATGGATAGATCAGTTACAGATAACAAAAATAATAATTCGATTTAGGCACAATATAAAACGAATCATTAAAATTTCCCTCTTACTTTAAACGTAATGTGATAGTCAGATTACTTTCTATGGAATGACCAAAAAATTAATTTGAAATTCTATCAATAGATGAGTAAAAATGGCTTCTTGAGTCATTCCTTGAATCAAAAGGGGGGGGATTGTATTAAATTAAAACGTTTATTTAAAATAAGCAAAATTAAAAACCTCATTTCCAAAAAAAAGAGAACTGAGACTCATCCAACCGCTATATGCAACATACCCAATGCGTCACTTACGACTCATTAGTAAATGTAAATCATCTCTGCTACAGTTTGTGATTTTCTCGTAACCATCTTTAAAACAATCCGCTAACAAACTGATTTAAAGCTCGAATTCCAACAAAGAATTTCAGCGAGAGAAGGAAAAGCGAAAACTTTTGAAAATACCGTCTTCTGTTCCTTGAGATAATTGTGTGGGCTTTCCCTTTAGCTTCCACGAGGGACGCATTTCTTGGTGAAAGCGGATCCATCTTGAGCAGATAACAAAGGAATTCGCTTTATTAACTTGACGGCAAGTTTTCCTCCTCTCACATGAATGAGAGAGGCTTTCCATATCGAATTCTTTTTTCCCTCAGTGTAATACTTGGATATATTTCGGAATGATTCAGAGGATTTCGAAGAAAAGAAGTTGTCTTTTATCAATGAGAAATCTTAGTTTGTGTTTTGCATTTGGATAAAGGGAAGATTTGAAGATTTATTTTGTGATTTGAAATTATATAGTTTTAATAAAAAAAAAGTTTGCGATTGCTGTGTGTGTGTGTGTGGCTTGTGCTTGCTGTGTGTGGTGTGTGCTTGCTGTGTGTGTGATGTGTGCTTGCGTGTGCGTGGTTTGTTTGTTTTTTATTCTACTGAAATTGGACGGAACAATGTTGAACATTTGAAATTATATTTTTCGAGATTCGTTAAATATACTTGTTTCTTATGCAAATAAATACTTTTAAAATTTTCACATATCTTTAAATATTTTTCTCTCTATGTTTTCTTACATTAAATATATAATATATTATCGTAGGAGTTATAGGAAACTATAAATACAAAAATATCAAAAATTGTAATTAAAATGTTCGCAAGTATAATGATTAGAAAGAAAATATTTTTTGGAGAATTTCTTCACAAAATTAATTTCTTTATTAAATCCGAAAAATCCGTGAAAAACACATATCAGAAGACAGTGATGTATGTGTATCTTCGAATATCAGTCAGAAGTGATACCACCCGCAAACTTTCTGATAAGGGAAAAAAACACGGAATTTAATCCATCAAAGAAATTATGATGGTAGAAAAATATCACATCACCTATATGTAATCACAACTTATATAGGCTAAATAATGATAACAAAATATTATTATGGTCAGACAATTAAATTCAGTCATCAAAGAAGAGCCATCGTTAACAATAAACTTAACAATTTATTTATCCAGTGTTATTAGGCCTGGCACTTTCAAGTTGGGAGAGCTGCGTTCAGCGTACAAGTACAGAGTTCATAGTTATTGTGATTGTAAACAAAAACAAAAGTATCTACTTACATAGTGTTCAGACGCCCTCTGGCGGTTACAAAGAGAATTCGTTAGGGGATTCTTAACAAATGATCTTGCTCTTTGAGAAATGTGATGCAATCGTTTCTGAAATAAAGAAATATTAGGTCAAGGAAAGTAGCACTTTGAATATTTGCACTGAATGGAAATAAATATAAAAATTTAAAGCAAGAAACTTATTGCATATATATACGAGATGATTAAAATTAAAGACCCACTTTCTAAATACTGTAAAAAAGAACCACTGATTAAAATGACTTCAAATTTGAACTGAATATACTTTAAATGAGCGAAAATGGTATGGCATAAGAAAAAAGTTCTAAAGTGTATCAATAAAGGGCGCTGTTAGTGTTACAATGAAAGTGGACTTGACTACAAGTGACATTTTGATTCGCACTATATTTGGTTACTTATTAAACCAACTGTACTGTTTAATG
This sequence comes from Trichonephila clavata, assembly GCA_019973975.1. Taxonomy (NCBI): domain Eukaryota; kingdom Metazoa; phylum Arthropoda; class Arachnida; order Araneae; family Nephilidae; genus Trichonephila; species Trichonephila clavata. The sequence continues at coordinate 17,234 of BMAO01038726.1, read as the reverse complement.
TGCATGATTGTTCCGGTTTTTTGACGTAAAACATGACTTCCAAGTCATTTAACAGTTATAAGACTGTTAATACGAAGCCCATCCAACACAACAGGATCGTACTACATACTTCATTGGATGGGAAAATCGATTTTTGGCTGCCCTTTGTGCAAAAACTGCATAAAAAGCAACAATGAAAACACTAACATTTTTTCTTGTTATGCCATACCGTCCCCCTCCCCCTTTTCAAGCCTATTCAGCTCAAATTTAAAATTATTCTGACCAGTTGTTCAGTTTAGCAGTACATTTTGAAAGTGGAATTTTAATTATAATCACATGTCATACATACAGAAATCATACTCATAAGATAACAGCCATATATTGAAGAAAATTCTACATACATTAGTTGCTCAAAATATTTGAAATTATTACATTAAAATGTGTTTTAATTTCAAATATTTAGAGACAACAAATCATGTAATTTTTCACGAAATTTTGAGTAACTCTCTAAAAAAATATCTTTTTAACATCGGAATATTAAATGTTCAGTGGTTTATATATTTCTTTTACCTTGAAAAGGGGTCAACAAATCCATTGGTCATTATTTTAGATGTAAGTTAAATAAGATATAACTATTTAAAAAATTTCGGTATCAGAATATAGAATATAAATGTAATAAGTAATTTTATTTTACTACCATCAGAAAAACTATTTGATAAATTCTTGCATTAATGTCTAAATAAACCTTAATACACACACTCAATTGTTTAACCCCTAAAACTGTTTAAAACAGGAATGATGACAGCTTCAAATCGGCTTATGTACAACTGATAAATACATATATTTAAAACTGACATCTAAAGTTACAAAAATTATAAGTTATCTTAGTTATGAAGTTTGCATATTTTATATTATTATTTATCAATATTTATGAAATATCAGTTTTAATCTATCAAATACATGTTATTTATATTATTTGTGAATCGTGTTTTAATCCTTTATTTTCTATGAAATGAAAGAAAAATAAAATAAATATTCCCCTTTTTGTGTATTTTTAAAATTAAGGCATTCTGTTATACAGAAATAAATTAACATTTTATGTGTCCTATTTGATATCTTTTGTTAGCACATTATAAGTAAAATCATTGATGTGTTTTTCTTTTTTTTTCCATCCTCAGGGAAAGTCAATGACGCCTTATGGTCAAGGTAAGTAAGATTTCTTTTTAATAAAGTTATGGGATGTTTTAAAATTATTAAAACCGATTTAATGTTACAAAGGATAAATCTGTAAAGTATAATTGGAATCTGATGTTTTTACTATTAGGTATTATGTCGACAAATTTTATTTTATCAGTTAATTGCCTACATGTTGAAAATAAGAACAACACTTATTGATATTATATATTCTTATCTAGTCTCCTTACTTTTCAAATTTATTTGCATGAATTTTTTGTTGTAGATTACTTTACCTGACAAACATATATATGTCAAACATTTTTCATTTCTCTGATTTTATTTCTAATGCATATAATTGTTGTTAAGGGATCTATGAGGCCTACCTTTCAGGCCATTAAAATTGAAACACTATAAAGGAAAGAAAACAACTAAACTTTACTTATTGTGCGCATGCAGCATATTAGGAAGAAAACAATATTAAATTTGAGAAAAATATTGGGGTCACTCTCACGTCTTTTCAGTGGTCACATCAAGTGTCTTTCATTCTCAAAGAACAAAAATATCTTCTCCGTCTATACAAAGTGTCAGTATCCCCAGGCTTCTCCTGAGTACATAATGATTTGTAAGGGTCTCGCTAAAAAAGATATCTTCCTGGATACCCTTTGACTTCTTAAGTGTCAACGGTCTAATGGATCTTGTCTCGCTTTATCCTACTCTGGACTACATTCTACACATCATACTTTTCATCACAAAAAAAACTTCACTTCATCAGTCATAGTGGCTGGAGAGTGGTGGTACCTCAGTCTCTCAGCTACTCAAGACCAGACATTTTCAATGAGAGAGAGAGATCTAAAGAATGTGCTGACCAGGACAACAATCGAACACCCTTTTTATAGAGGTAGATTAGGACATGACAGGCAACACATGGTCTCGTGTTATGCTTTTGAAAGATGACGCCTAGAATGATGCTAAGAAACATCACTGGTCATAGGATGTGATAAATGTAATACTGGCTGTTCAGATCACCGAAGACGCGAACAAGAGGTGTTTGGATCATGTACCCACAACTTTTTCATGCCATCACACTAGGCGCCGAACCCATACAGAAATATCGAACGCAAGCAGACCATGAGCTTTCACCTCGATGCCGACAGACACGGATACGTCCTTCATGATAGCGCATGCAGGACCAGAACTTATCTTAAAAAACTACATAGCCCCACTTCTGTATCCAATTTTTTTCGTTGGTCACCCAGTGTCTCTATGCCGCAATGTCAAAGAAAGCCAGAATAGTGTACGACGTGCATTTTGTCAGTGTTGCTCAAGACATCGTCGCCCTGTCCGTGCGGATACTTGTACTGCAAATAAGCCCAATTCCTGATTCAAGGTACATGATGAGTTAAAAGGATCCCGAGAGATCAACCTGATAACATGTCTGGCTTTTCGGGTGTTACTGGCAGAATCCCTTTGAGATCTTGCATTGTGTTCAATATTCTCTTCAACTCTTCGATTCCATATTTGTATGGCAGTCTTTGGTTTTCTACCAACGCGAGTAGCAATATTTTAGAACGATAAACGCATTCTCGATAAGCGTCGATCCCACATCTTTCGAATTCCAACAAATTCTTTTCATCTTCTTATACGAGGCGTAATACTATTTATCACAACCAACCAATATTCAAATACGATTTCTGAATGAGAAATTCGCTACGTAACTTTTTCAAACAGTTTTAGATGCCCTTTTTCTCTCGTGCGTCGTTTGAATGAGCTTAAATGCTAATTATTTGGATATTCCAGCATCTTCCTTTTGTCTGTCGAATTCGTTCGTTTGGATCATCTCCCCATTAGGGTTTTGTAATTTTCACGGCCAGCAGTATAAAATCATTGAAAGCACAACTGTCTAAAATTGAGTACGTTTTGGATGTTTTGTGAACTACAAAGAAAAATCCACACAATGTAGAATTTTTTCAAGTGATGAAATGCTATTTTGTTTTATTTATATGTATGTTTTTGTCGCATTTTGTTTTAATTATTACAGTAATTTATGTATGCTCTGTTTTAATTAGCATCTTTATTCAATTATGATACATTTATTGTTTGCATGCGCAGGCGTAACCCTCAGGGCAGAAGATTTGTTGGGGGAAAGCGAAAACAGACTAGGAAGAGGAACGGGAATTTCTGCTGGCAATTTTCTCACTCCAAGACAAGGTTCGTATATTCACATTATTTGATAGATTAAAGGTAGCTTTATATTGTTCTTGTGAATTACACCAAATCTCCCTCTCTTTTTCTTCTAAGAATTGTGGACTTTTTCTCTTTCCTGAATACTTTTTTTACTTAAGAAGGAATGGGTGGGACCAAGTTCACCCAACAATGGCGCAGAGCTCCAGAATCTACATCCCGGGTGGGCCAGTATCGCAGGACTCGGGAGAAATCAGCAGTGCCTGCTAGTCAAGCAGCAATTTTTTAATTTTCAAAAATATTTCTCAAATGAAAGAGGTTTTTGTACAAGAGAAAAATATTTGGGTTTAACAGGGATTTTTCAAATGCAGGCGAATGTTGCAACTTGTGATTGAATACTTGTTGCAGTTATTACTCACGAAATGCACCATGTAAATAAAAATTAAATACACTCTGCACTTGAATTCAAAAAGGGAGTTGTACTATATAAAACATAAAATATAAATACTTGTTTCAAATAATATTATCTGGGAGTATATACTACCCCGGATATGTAATTTGTAAATTTTCTTATGTTGAAAAATTGCTTTGAAAGAAACAACTACAGATGATATTTTATGTCGATACCAAGACAAATTTATATCAACAGATCTTAGAAATTTAATTAAGCATTTTTATTGATAATAATAAATGTACGCTAACTGCAATACGCTAAACTGAGTAGAATATAAGTGTTCCTCTATATATTTTTTAAAACTTTAAATCAGAAAAATTACGAATATTTTTATTAATATAATACTTTTTACGATTCGAGTGCTTTTATTTGTATGTAACCTTGCAACGATTCCCCCAAAGTCTGACTTGTTAAGTCCGAGGATTCAGTAACTCGTAAGATTGTGATTCGATCCCAATATAAAAGTAGGAATAGTTGATCAGATGCAATAAATCAGCAATAATCTCAAATACAATTAACAAACTATTTATTTATTAAACGGCTAGCTCAAAATATGAGGAGGGAGAGAGAGAAGATCCGCCTTATATATATATACCACTGAAATCTAATTTATTTTTTACTTATCTGAATTCAGCGAAAAAGATGCTGGGTTTTTGATATTGTTTTTGCAAATGAGTCAGTGCTTCTCAAACTTTCAATATTGGCGCGATCCAATATTAAATCATAATTTTCATCGCGAGCCGCCCATCCGGTATAGTGATGCTGACTGCGGTGTCGTAGAGCCTGGGTTCGTGAAAGAAATTCCAATTGTAGTATAGGGGGGATATCTTTATTTTCATTAATTATCTCTTAAATAGATACTTACGTATTATAACTTTGACCAATTTCTTCAAATCAAAAGACGTCGCCAAATGCCGCTATATGCAGCCAATAGTAAAAAACCGTCCCTGTACATGTACAAGCACAAAAATAATCACTCTGGCAGCATTTGGCAATTAATTTTAAAGTGACGATATATTTGACTTCACAAAATTGGTCCACGGTATAATACATAAATACCATTAAATAATGCTTTTTTTTATCGTTTTAAATATAGTTCATCTCCCTATAAATGATTCAGTATTCGAAAAATGAAGAATACGCCATTTTTTTAACGGTTATATCTTACAGGGTGCGTATATCATAAATGCGTTCAAAGGTCAACAAATTAAGATGATTCAGTTAAAACGCAGAACTTGTATACTTACAATAAACTTTTGTACATTATTTTCGTGTTATTTATTTGGCAATAATTGAGTCTCCCGAATCCCGATCGTTTTCTTCATTTCCTGTCACATTTTGCTCTGTTGATAATAGATCGATTTATGATGGCACACTAAGCTCTCGATATTAAGTCGTCTGAAAGATTTATACGATGTCTAATAAACGAAATCACGCAGAAATGGAAGAAACGTGTGGACTTCCCAATCTTTAGCGAAATAAATCAACAGAAATGGCACGATGGCTTAACAATTCAATAGGAATTCGACGAACAGCATTGCTCGCGGTAATGCACATCTCAGACTTCAATCTTCTATTTGATTTAAATTAATTTCTGAATTTATAGAATATTTGGCTTTTTTATATAAGCAAATAATTTGAATTGATAGATTCCAAAAATTTTCTATTTTCTAGTTCTTTGTAATTAATGGAATCTTTCATCTCAACAATAGCTGCATAAAAATTAAATATTATTAGATTTGATTCCTAATAATTACGTTAATGAAAAATGTAAAAGTTAGTGACATCTAATTACCTTAAATAATTGAATTTACATAATGAAAAAAGTACGAAAGGAAGTATCTGAATTCGCGGAACAGAAAATAAGACCAAATTAAATGACCAAAAGCAAATTAAAACAACCCATGTGTGTGAATATAGTCATATTTTTACATTTTTAAATACAACTGATGTGACTTCTAAAGGAAAATTTAGTTTTAAACAAAACATTTAGAAGCTGAGTGTTGGGTTGCAAATTTTTATATCATAGCAAGTAATATTCTTACGAAGAATTGCAATTATGAAAAGTCGTCAAACCAATTGGACATATTTAATAATTTTAGCAATTTTTGTCTTACCATTTACAATGCAATAGGCTAATTTATCACAAATTACCATTATTGCTAATGACTAAAAGGAAATGAATTACGAAGATAACTGATTAGTTACTTAACTCAGCGTTTCTCAAATTGTTGGGCGTGCCCCCCTAAAGGGGGCGTGATGACTCTGCAAGGGGGCGCGAGAATATTGAAAGATCAAAAACAAAATATTATTTTAAAAAATTAATTTACTGAAAGTAAACAAACAAAATGCATTCTGACTTAATAAAAAATAGAATTTACTTTTACACTTATAAATGTATCTGTACTGTACAATGTACTTTATAATTAATTTAAGAATACCAAGTTAAGAGAAAAAGTTTAATAATTACCAGTAACCCCATGGGCTTTTCATATATAAAATTGTATACAAAAATTAACACTTTTCTTAATAATTTGTACGGTTTATAAAAAATCCCTTTAGCTGCTGATTAAAAGTTATGCGATTCGCTCCCCAATGCCTTCGTTTTCCATGTAGGAGCTCGTATGTGATGCATTGGAGTGAGTGGATGGAAGAAAAAGAATAAAAATAAGCAAATTCTCTGAAATAAGTAAATCTTTCGCAAACACCGTCAAGGTCTTTTTATTGCATACCAAAGCCTTCGGAATAATTTTATGGATAACAGTGCATAAGAAAGATCGCACTTTGGAAAAACGTATATATACGTCCGGGGAATGTAACGCATGGGTTGTGTGAGACGTGTATATACGTCCGAGAAATGTAACGCATGGGGTGAGATAGACATATATATGCCGATGGAACTTAAGAGGTTAAAGTCGTATTGTAGCTTTAGCGTCAAAGCATAGTATTATTGAATTTCTGCATTGTTATTTGTATGGAAGGGGGGCGCGATGAAAATTATGATTGAATATTGGATCGCAAATATTGAAAGTTTGAGAAGCACTGACTTAACTTATATCTCCCAAAAAGCATTTTTTCTCATTATCAATAGCGAATTTTTCATGTATCTAATTTTTCATAGTGTAAAAGGCTTAAATGTCCAATTCATTACAATTTTGTTTGAAAATTTCTTAAAAACGAGTTTTTTTTAAAAAAGGATTCGTTAATGTTATGTGTCTCAAATTATGTACTAAATGTTTTAAAGAGAAATGTTTTCAGCTATACAGATAAGATAAATTTTGTCCAATCTAAAAAGAAATAAAGAAAAATGTCAACGAAAAGTAATACCATATAAGTAAAATGTGAATTATTAAATTTGGTTACTAAAAAGTAAATTGCAACACACCAAAAGTTTTAGGTAAGATTCTTCGTATCGTACAACTAGAGCATTGAAAATTTCAATCCCTTTAACACTTCATAAAATATCCTAAAAAAGAAATTATAAACTGAAATCGAAGAATATTAAAAGACCGTGTATTTAATTTATATATACAGTAGTATATCTCTAATCAGGTAAAATCCCAAATAAGAGACGCCTTTATTTAGGGCGCAATTGTGTTGGTTCCAGTCCCTTTGAATAGGGATCAATGTATTTACCTCTTATTAAAGGACATTCTATTTGTGTGTGTGTGTGTGTGTGTGTGTGTGTGTGTGTGTGTGTGTGTGTGTGTGTGTGTGTGTGTGTGTGTGTGTGTGTGTGTGTGTGTGTGTGTGTGTGTGTGTGTGTGTGTGTGTGTGTGTGTGCAAGATACTGAAAAAAAATTCAAAAAAAGATGGAGATGGAGAGATAAATAGAGATAGTAACCTTTTTTAATAATAGTAATAATCGTGAGAATAGTAATAACCTTTTTTGTTAGTAATATTTTGAGGTTTCAAGACAAGCCTGTACTCAATGGCGGATATTGCATACAATTTTCAAAAGTTTACTATTAAGAACAGTCAAATATATTTATAGCATAATAAATCAATCTAGCCACGAAAGAGGAAAGGAAAAGAGAAAAATATTTTAACACTAAAAAATCGGTGCCTCGATTTATAGACACCTACACAAAGAAATCCGAAAGTAAACAAACGTATTTATCTATGTGAGGCTATCTTCTCACGAAACGCCGAAACGCGCCGAAGGTACGAAAAGAGGGGAAATGATCCGTGGAATCTATTTTAACTAGTTAAATTATAATATTGCAATTAGTTAAAAAGATATTAATTAAAAACGTTAAGAAAACGACTTTCGATGCCAACTTTGATTTGCTGTATTGTTTTAACAGTGTTATTGTTATAACAGTTATCAGTAAATTACTAATCGAAAATAGAAATTTGGAGAAAGATCTTATCCATAGAGAATAAAAAAGGGAAAATGAGTTTTATACTCGGGAAAAACCCATGCAACGCTGAGCTAAGCAGAGAGAAAACAAGAGGTAGAAGACGTTTTTTTTTTTTTAAAAAAAGGGAGTTTTAATGACATTAATATAGAAATCACACACACAACCAAGAAGTGCTGACTCCGAGAAGGGAAAGGGAAATTTCCATGGGCAAAAGTTTTACACTCGAAAAAGCCCGTGCAATGCTAGGCCATGTAGCTAGTAACAGAATATGTAATGAAGTGATTGCACGTCATGTTGCCCCATTTTTTTGTTAGGATTTGCATTAGAAATTTAAAAACACTTACTTCGTAAAACTGAATTTTCTTAGAATAGATACTTAACTTATTAACAATTATTAATAACTTAATACTTTGAAATGTAAATTGATTTCAGTATCTTAGTAAGTTGTAAGAGAAGATAAGACAAAAGAAGTTTCGGAAAATCTGGAGCTACAGGACTTCAAAGCATCAAATGTTTAGTCAAGCAAATTTAAGCAAAGAGATAACATTATTCGGGGGGTCGGGCGTAGGGCTAACAACCCTACCCCATAAAAAAAACTCTTATTACGAAATCTCAAGAAGAAAGTTCGAGCTAATGAGAACATAAGTATCTACGAAAGGAAGATTTTAAGATTTATATTTGGAGAAATTCAGGAAAATGGAACATGGTGAAGAAGATCAAATTTCGAGTATCAATCATATAAAGAATTTGACATCATTAAATTCATCAAAATACAACGACTTAAATGGGCAGGTTACGTTGTCAGAATGGATGAAGACCGCACTACTAAAAAAGTCTTCAATGCCCAACCAAGTGGCGCACGAAGAAAGGGCAGGCCAAATCTTAGATGGATTGATGACCTAGAAAAAGATCTAGTTTTTGAGAACTAAGAATTGGAGGACACTATCAGGAAGAAGACTAGCCTGGAAAAGGCTTCTTGAGAAGGCCAAGGCCCACTCTGGGCTGTCGAATCACTGAGGAAGGAAGGATAAACATGTATAACACAAAGCATAATGTAGGGATGCTTTATTGCCCTAAGGGAAGTAATGCCCCTCCCTACTCCAACATCAGTATTATAAGTATTGGACCACAGTATTATAGATACACTTTTAGATTCATTACAGAAACTGTTTTTACGGTATATTCTTCAATAAAGCTCTTAAAGGAAACAGCGGGAGATCAGACAGCAAAATGTGTCAGAATGTTGGGGGCAATTCAGTGAATAACAAAGGTTGTTAAACCCGTATCACAAAGTTGTGCTCAACACTGTTTTAAGGAAGCAGTCTTTGTAATTTCACGTGAGCTGAGTGTAAATACTGTTGATGAAAATGAATTGTTTCAACTTCTCCAAATCAGAGGCAGTGCTCATATTAAAGATTATTTATAAATCAATGAAGAAAAAAAAAAAAAAAAGTGGAAGAAAAACCAGAAGAAAAGTGGCACCTAAATAGTATGCAAATGCCTATCCTCCTTAAGGACTATCGGAGCCCTCTATACTGATAATGTTAAAAAGGCCTTTTTCAATGTACCTTTTCTAAACATCTGTTGAAAATACAATCCCCAAAATTTTTGCAAGTTAAACATGCATTTAATATTATACTGAAACGAGCTTTTTTTTAAAATTTCGATCGTTTTATTAAAAAAAAGTTTGAAAAAACAATGTTTTTCGACAGAAAAAAAAATATAAAAAAAATATATACAAAATTTTGCTAAAAGCTCATTTCAGTATATGCTAGAATATGTAAAGAATGTGTCGTGTAAATTTTGTTGGCATCAGATATATACTTTCTGAGAAAAGGTACATCAAACCTTCAAAAATGACATTTTGAACAAACATGACATTTTCAACTGAAGGAGATATTGACTTTTTCGTTGAATTTTAGCATGCACATCAACATTTTATTTTTTCTCCAAAACTATTTAAGTTATTGTAAAATCGATCCCTCTAAAGTTGCGCAGAACATCCTTATGAATATTACATTGAAATTTCAGGTAAAAAAATAATAATTACAAAAGGAGTAAAATTTTAAAATTTCTTCAAAAAATTTCTTTTTTTTTAAAAAATATTTTTCTTTTTCTTTCAAAAGGTTCTTTTTTTTTCTTAAATATTTTTCTTTTTTTCAAACAATTCTTTTTTTCTTCAAAAAAATTTCAGTTTTTTAAATTGTATGAAAAATATGTGAAAAATTTCATCTCATATCATTTTATTGAATAGAAACATTAGATGAAAGGCTAAAATATAACGTTTAAATACATAAATAAAAAAAATTGTTCAAAAGGTACCAAGTCCCCTTAAAATTTTTAATTAAGAATTTCTACTTTTCATTAGCTTTAAATTCTCTTAAATACATGTGACTATGTTACTTACTATATTTATTTATCATTTACATAAAGCTTGATACAACCTGAATTTCGAATTAAATTTCATTTTATTAGTATGTACCCTCTGAAGGAGGAACACCCTCTATTTAGAGAACAAAATGTCTGGTAACTGTCCCTAATTGGGAAGCACTACAGTATAAATCTTAATTATCATTCCAATCATTAGATGGTGTTCAGAAACGGGATAAACGGAATGATTCGTTTGCACGGGAAATAACATATTTCCCGAATATGTCCCAGACTAATTATCAGATTAGTCTCGGACTATTAAGTGTGGAAATTGGCTTCATTTTCTACCTGATTCTATAACAAACAGGATTCCATAAGGGAAAAAAATGTGCTTAGAAGTTAATTAACAGAGTTAATCAGTGAATCCAGCTGTATCATATTTAAGTACCTTTCGAACTATTGAGAACGATACAGAATGTATTCAATTACAAAGAAATAGGAGAAAGTTATTAATGGTACCTAAATTTTTCTTGCCACTCTGCAATAAAATGAAATTCAGTAAAAAAAAATTAAGAAGATCGTTAATTCTCTTAATTAACCCCTTCACTGCCAACTACGTAGTAAGAGAGTGTACTAAAACTGCCGGCTACGAGTATCTTGTAGTTTGGCTGAAATTTTAGATTGATTACACATATATCTTCATTTGAGTTAGGAATTATTAGAAAGGATGAATAAAAAATTTATAGTGCAAAATACATATTGATCATCAATTTTTATAATTAAAATTATAACTTAGATGATTATAGACTATATATAATATAATAATTATATATATATGAATGTATAACAAAAATTAAAAACGTATTTTTATTTGTACTGCTGTGATGATGAGCTTTACAACAAGGATCAACGCTAAGTGCTGGATTGTTAGGGCACACTAGACAAAAATACCTAGTCTATTTACGTTTTTCTTGCTTTGTACACATTCGGCATGGTTTTGTAGACATCTTTTTTTTCTGTGGGAGGAAGATGTTCTAAGTAATGAAAATGATAGCTGTATTTGCATTGTAGCTGCTGCTTTCTCCTGCATTGCTGCCATAGTCATCAAATAAATGCATTACTTCTGATTTCCTAAAGTGATGCATTCTGATCTTTTTATTATCACTATTTCTTTGGTTATAGAACTTGTATGCATTCTGCAGGAAGATTTTGAAGTAGGGTACAGCGATTTTCTTGTATCATTTGATGGTTTTCCTGTGGTCTGAAAATTATACTTTCAGTTAATTTTTATATTATATTTTCCAACTCTATATAACTACCATCGCCTTATAGGTTTTTCCCAGCGAGGATTCACGTTTGTCTGAAAATCTGACATAATATTACACATCTGACTGTCGTCAGATGAAGTTAGGTGACGAGCTTGTAAAATCAAACAAAACGAAAAGAAAATCTTTGTTTATGAAGATTTTTATTTAAAAAAACCACTACAATATCTCGTCAGTGGCACTCAGCATTGGAATCTTATTCATTGTTGCCAGTCTACGAGTTATCTCGTAGTGTTTTATTTTTTTAATAAAAATCACTGCAAATGCTATTACAATATTATATCAATAACTCCTTATTATTATATTTTGTAAAATTTCATGTTTTCTTTAAAATAAAACTTTGGCACCCAGGACAAGACTCTCTGAATTTATATGGCTGTCAACGGGTTAAGAAATGTGAGAAATAATTGAAATCAAATAATTTGATTTAAAACTTGGAATTAAATTAACATTCATTTGACTTATGAAAAAATATCTGTCCTTATTCTTAAAACTTTTACAATCCTAGAGTTTATAAGGAGACAGATTCATTCATGTCAGGGTTAGTGCTTAAAAACACTAAGCAGAGAGAGTTGACGAATATCCCTTAAGAATAGAGTTATTAAAAGCAATTCATAAAATAAATCTCTCACTTCTCGATTGCGGAGGTGGTATCTGAGTGGTCTAGCTCCAAACTTGTAGCCGGCATTGTTTCTCTTGAGTAATATGTTTGACTCCCAGCGCTATGAAAGATTATCGTATTGTTATGGGGCTATCCGCGTTTTTCATAACAATCCTCTTGAAACGTTTCTGTCTTTAAATATTTTTCATTTGAAAACTTCCTTCCGAAGAAAAAGACGAGATATATGCAAATTATGTAGAGTATTTAAGGTACCCGTACACCTTCAAAACGTCATTTTCGCCGAAATTTTCGATTTTTGAATTTTGATTTTATTTTAAAATTTGAACTTTTTTCTTTAAAATGGGGCTTAAATTTTGTTTCTGTCTAATTTAGAATTTAAGTTATGGGGATTTGAATTTTACTCGGTAGCTACTTTTTGAAACCGGAAATACAAGTCTACATTCCGGAAGTTGAAAAAAATGTTTGTTTACATTTTTACTTTACAAAGTATTGCTTAAATATGCGATAGTAGAACATTTATACACTTTAAAATATGAATTTGAGTTTTCAGAATCTTCAAAAATATAATTGGCAACAGGTTTTTACTAATATTTTTATCCAGGAAAAGAGAGTGTGTTATTGTTTGTTTACATTTGCTTACGATTGCGCACACGGCACTTTCTAAATTTCTGTTAAATCCTTTTTTATTGCTGAAAATTTTAATTTTTTTCATTTAAAATGGGAAACTTAAAACTCAGAATTAGTGCAAAGAGAAAACGACAATTTCGTGGTAATGGATCTACTAATAAAGATTCCAAAAATTGTAGCTCAACATCCACCAACGCCAGTTCTTCAAAGATCAAAATGCCTGCTGTTTTTGATGAGGAAATGGCAGAGTATGAGCATAAAACACTTACTGGAAATAGAATTATAGATATTGATGTCCTCTTAAAAGTTTTTTTACAACTTTGTTGTCCAAGATGTTTCGAAGAAAGCTTATTGCTTTCTGAGGATTCAAGATATGGTTTGTGTTCAAATTGTGTTATAAGGTGTAAACATTGTAACTTTTACTCAGGGATTTCTAGTTCAAAGAAAACTTAAAACTGTCCTGAAGTAAATACAAGATTTGTTTATGGTATGAGACAAATTGGTAAAGGTTTTTCTGCTGGGTTTAAATTATGTGGTACGTTAAATTTACCCAAGCTCAGTAAAACTGCGTACACTAATCATGAGAACAAACTCATGTCTGTGATTTCAGAAGTTAGTGAACTATCAATGCAAAAAGCAGCTTCTGAACTGTTAGTGTGCTACACCTTCTAAAAATAAAATAGTTGAATGTGGTGCTTCAGTTGACGGAACATGGCAGCGTAGGGGTTACACTTCCATGAATGTATGTGTCGCAGCTTTGTCAGTTGACACTGGTAAAGTAGTGGGCATAGAAATAATGTCGTCATATTGCCCCATCTGCAGAAAGATTTCTAAAATGCCTAAAAGCATTGAATCGGAAACTTTTGCAGCAGATCACGTATGCCATAGCAATTTTCAAGGTTCTGCGTTAAAAATGGAAGTTGTTGGTGCAATTAGAGTCTTCCAACGTTCTATTGTGAAGTGAGACCTTAAATATGCACAATATTATGGTGGCGGGGATTCTAAGGGTTTTATCAGTGTCAAAGAAACTTATGGTAAAGATAGTGTCACAAAATATGAATGCATCGGTCATGTTCAAAAGAGAGTATTTGCGAGTTTACGCAAACTAAAGTCGAAAAATAAAAATCTGTCTGGTAAAGGCAAACTCACCGACTCTTTTATTAACCGATTGCAAAACTATTATGGGATTGCTGTTAGTAGCAATGTTGGAAACCTCTCCGGTCTTCATCAAAATGCTATTGCGGCCCTGTTTCATTGCTCATCAAGTGCCAAGAAACCCATTCATGGACGACAGTATCCCATCGGAAAAGATAGTTGGTGCTACTACCAGCGAGCACTATCTTGTGACCAAAAGAAAAATATAAAGGTTTATCTAATGAAGTGTTAAACATGATTAAGCCTACATATTTAGAATTATGTACCAAAGAACTACTAACTAAATGTCTGCATGGCAAAACTCAAAACTCAAATGAGTGTTTTAATGGCATTATATGGCAGAGAGTACCAAAAGAAGTTTTCGTGTGTCTCAAAACTTTAAAATCTGGTGCATTGGATGCTGTTATACAATTTAACGATGGGTACAAGGGTTATGTTGACATTTTAAAAAAAACTTAATATAACTCCTGGTTATTTTACTTTAAAATCGTACAAACATCTTGACGTTAATAGAATTAACGATGCAGAACGTCATTCAACACCAAATGTAAAGCAGTGTAGAAAAATTTTAAAAGCAACCAGGGGGGGATCAATGTTTTAGAGAGTAAAGAGGGTGTTATTTATAAATCAGGGGCATTTTAAGTATATCTAATTGTGTTTAATATTAAAAATTGCAATTTAATGTTTATTTCTGATTCATCTCAAAATGCATTTTTTTAACGTATTGGCATCTGACAACGTAAATATCAGAAAAAGTTGAGTACCAAATTAGTTTAAATTTTACAAGTACATTTATTTTATAGATTTAAAGAACCCCTACCATTTCCATGATTATAGAGTTTATATGTTTTTAGTAACTAAGGTGTATATCATGTCTCGTAATAATTTTTTAGTGATTTTTCAATGTTCTTTTACTCGAACCTTGATAAAAATTGAAATAATTTGATTATCATTAGGAAAATAATACCAGCCCTAAAAAATTTTATGATGATCAATATCAAATTTACAGAAAAGTGATATTTTTGTTTTTTCATTTGAGTTATGTGCGTTATTCTAACAATGAATTTAATTACAATTTTCACTATGTTTTTCTCTCTAAATTTTTTGTTTGCTATAAGTAAAATATTAAATGTATTTTTCATAGTTTTAAGTTATGTTTCATCAGTAAAAAATATTTTAATATCAAATATTACAGTTTTTCAAAAAATTTTCTTCGAAGGTGTACAGATACCTTAAAGATTAAACTTTCGAGTTAAGAAAGAGAGAAGTTAGACTGCTAACGGATGGCAGTGGTTGATTAGCGTGAAGCTAGGCAAGAGAGCTTTGTTATTTAATTGATTAATATTAAAATTGATGATTTGGTCAATTAAGTGTTAAATTTGGATTAGAACAAATTGAATTAGAATGCGTATTGCCTAGACGTATGTGATCTATTTTATTAATTCTCCTAGTACCTCGTCTACCCCACGATTGCTTCACATATTTGGTAATTGGTGCAATTTTTAGTTTGAATTGTTAAATTTGTGTCTTCGTTGAGAATTGTTAATAAACAAAGTTTGTTTTGACTATAGCTAATCTTCTTTCCGACCCTCTCACTCTAAGAGATAACACGGGTCATCCCTTACAATATAAAAGGTAAAAGTATTGATGCACGTTTAATCTGTCGAGGCTCAAAGTCCTCTTGCTGACATATTGGGATAGCTTGGAGAGTTGGGTATCAGCTCAGGTGCGGTCCTCGTCACATGACAGTGGTTCAAATTGTGAAATCCAACACCAATGACCTTTGTGTTGTTCGAAGTGTAAATTTAATTTTAAAAAAATCATTGTTTAAAAAAAGCTAACAAACACGCTTTTATAGTGAATAGAACTAAAAAGTAAAAAAAATTCTTTATTTAAGAATAAAATGATTAAATAGAAAATTAACGTCATTGTGGTAAAAGTGTGGGGTTCTTTGTACTACATTTCTACTCTAACTCTGCATTTCGGAATAGAACTAGTGTGATGGATGTCTCCTGACATCTATCAGTGAATGGGTGTTAGAATGAAGAGAAACCATAATCAAAACAAATAAATTTTATTATTATATTAATCTATTATTCTATTAATGATATTTGGGAGAACATGGATGCGGACCAAATTCGCCGCTGCCCAGCACTAAAGGGCTCCTCTTTGAACGATTTATATTGGCAAGCTAAGGACTTACTAGGGTTTATAGACTTTTCTCGCCATGTTTATATTTCCTACTTTGTTTGTTTTGTCTGTTTTCTTTTTGTTCATACCCCCTTGTAGTGTAGTGGTCTTTTGTAACCCTGGCGATTAGAAGTAATTTCAAAAATTCTATTAATTAATACAAATGACCAAGGGGTAGGAAATTCACATATTAAAGTATTGGAGCAAACGCGAGGTAGGCGAGATATTTAATACTTAATTATGAGTAGAATCACTTACTTTTGGAACGTTTGGTAAACTACATTCTAAATAATCGTAATTCCTTTCTCAGATAATCGACTTCCGGTCGATTTGGTTCTAATTCAAATATCATACTTATTGAACCATCAATTATCAATCTTATATATTATTTAATTAATCGTCGAGTCACTCTCGTCTAGCTTTCAATTACTTCACGTTAATCACTAACTTCTATCATCTAACACTCCTAACCTCTCTCTCTCTCTCTCTCTCTCTCTCCTCGAACCTAAAAGTTAATACTTAAATATACGACATGATTTGCTTAAACCGCATCTTCTTCATCGGGAGAAAGTTTTCAATATAAAAATATTTAAAGAGATAGGTTTTCCCCAAAAGGATTAGTAGGAAGCTCACGAATAGACCTGTTACGCAAGTAAAAAATTATAACAATTGATATAGAGCACCCCAAGCTTTTACCACAATGACATTAATTTTCTCGTTAATCATTTTATTCTTATATTAAAAATTATTTTATACTTTTTTTTCGATTAACTATAAAAGCGTGTTTTTTT